>JABFPN010000410.1:0-48662 GCA_022817305.1 Leptoteleia sp. ZL-2020 | reverse complement strand
AACAAAGTGTTCAAAAAACTACTCCGGTTCTCTCTCACGCAATACTTTCTCTGTCACTCGCATTAGTATAATAATGTAAACGACAGAGGAAGTATTTTATAAGTGAGAACCGGAGTCGTTTTTTGAACGCTTTATTACCAACTTCAAGTGCGAGCCCCGGCCTAAAAATCACTAAAAATCTCCACACTGGTGGAAAATGCTATTCGACTGCTGACCTCTCCTTCTAAGTTGTGAACATAACCTAAATATTCACAGAATATTTGAAAATTTGATTATAAGTTAATAGCGTAAGGCGACTCAGATTGTCGCCGCCAAAAACCATACAAAAAAAACAAGCGTGGAAGTATTTGACGTATTTCAAAGTTTAAAAAAGTTAAAGATGGGGAAAAAAGATGTGCGTAAAAGAAAACTGGCGGAAATTAAAGCTGCTGCAATTAAAGAAAAAGAAGATAATGTGGTTGTTTTACCCGAGAAAAGATTTTCAGACGAACCACCTCAAAAAAAGGTTTGTCCGTAACCTCTAAATTTCAGGTGCTTTTTAAAATAATTGTTCCTATGCGCGATACATGTAAATAATCAGACCCTATATTCTACCAATAACATTCATTTATATTTTTTTCTACAATTTTTTTTAAGATAGCTACATAGAAGAGTTGCAATATGTAATAACTAATTTAAAACATTTTAAACTTTCATTATAAATTTTGAATTGGCCAACGAGTGACATTTCGCCTTAAAAAGAATTAAATCTTTAAATATTTCTTGCTATTATGCCAAGTTACTTCCTTATCTAGCAGTTATTTTAAAGCATATTAGAAATATTTTTAATTATCAACATGAATAAGAGAGACATTAGAACGTTTTGAAATCAATTAACTAATTTATATTTCAGGTTAAATGGATAAATAGACAACGAGTATTGGTATTAGCAACTCGTGGAATAAATCACAGAGATCGTCATTTAATGGAGGATCTTAAAAAACTAATGCCACACCATAGACGTGAATCCAAGATGGAACGTTGCAAATCTTTAAATATTGTAAATGAAATATGCGCTTCAAGAAATTGCAACAAGTGCATTTTATTTGAAGGACGTCGTAAGCAAGATTTATACATGTGGATGTCAAATGCTCCTTCCGGACCTTCAGTCAAGTTTTTAATCCAGAACGGTATGTATCGACTATTTATAAAAGATATGCATATTTGCACACCACAGCATGACATGTATCTTTGATTTGAAATAATAACAATTTTCCCAAGAAATTTAAATTGCACAAAATAGTATAATTTGAATTTAAAAAAAATACATTATTAATTTCATTTCTCCTTTTTTATTATATATATATATATATATATATATATATATAAATATATAGTTATTTATTTTAATATGTAAAAGATAAATTGATTAAGTAATAAAATTATGTTATTTTTTAGTACATACAATGGGAGAATTACGAATGACAGGAAACTGTCTCAGAGGGTCAAGACCTTTGCTATCATTTGATGAAAATTTCAATTCTACTCCATGTTATGCTTTGCTAAAAGAATTATTCACTCAGATATTTGGGGTGCCGAATCAGCATCCTAAGAGTCAACCTTTCTTTGATCACGTATATACCTTTAGTATTTTGGACAAAAGAATTTGGTTCAGGAATTTTCAAATTTTGACAGAAGATGGAGGTTTGACTGAAATTGGTCCACGTTTCGTTTTAAATCCAGTAAAAATATTTGCAGATAGTTTCTGCGGTGAAACTATTTGGGAGAATGCAGATTATATTTCTCCAGCAAAGGTAATTTTTAATATTTCAGTAATTATAATATTTTTATGAATTTAGCTACTTTTTGGTAATTTTAAATTTTGTGAATTTTAATGAAAGTTAAGTAATTATATCTTTTACTTGTTTATAGTATCGTCAAGCTTTAAAGAAAAAGGCTGGTGGAAAGTATGAAAATCGAATCCAACAGAAATTATTTGAAATTGCAAATAAGCCTAAAGAATCTTATAAATTAGATTCCATTGATGATGTTTTCAAAGGCGACATTTATGATGCAGCAAAAGAAATAGTGGAGAATGATAATGAAAGCGAAGATGAGGATGATGATGAAGAGGAAGATAGTGATTAATAATATTACCTACACATTAAAATTTATATTCCTTTTCAATGATATATGTAAATATGTACAAATAAAATAATATAAATATTTACAGTAATTAAATGAGTTATTTGTACATGAGAATATATGTTTTACTCCTCATTTATTTTTTGCATTATTTAAAATGTGTTAAACAGATGTTTTATTCAATCACTTATTGTATATAGTTTCATATAAATATATACACTACAAGCTCTCACTTTAGTCCCATTCGAGACAAAAAATCTCGCATTTTCATCGGGGTGCAATTGTGCAAATGTTGAGCGCATGTATATTTTCATTGGTTATTTCTATATTCGATATTCAGTTATTATTGGTTAGCAGCAAACCGATATCAAAGGAAATATAACAAATCGTGAACGTTTGTTCTATAATTAAAAATCCCTGTGCACTAAAATTGGAGAGGTCCAGTTGGTACACAAAAATCTGATCAGAATTAATATGGTACACAGAAAAGTTGTACACATGCAATGTTAGAAACATGAAATTTTCAGATTTAATGAAAATGTAAAAAGTGTCGTTTCAGTTTGTACACAACAAAGTTGTACACAGGGAACTGAGTGTGGAGATTTTTACTTATAAAATACCTCCTCTGTCGTTTTCATTATTATACTAATGCGAGTGACAGAGAAAGTATTGCGTGAGAGAGAACCGGAGTAGTTTTTTGAACACTTTGTTACCAACTTCAAGTGCGAGCCCCGGCCTAAAAGTCTCCACACTGCTGCCTGTTCGAGTAAGTTCGAGTACACTCGACGCTCCCAGTTTCCACGAGCTCGAGACCGGAAACGCTCCCAGTTTCCACGGGGCGCAATTGCGCACGTGTTTAGCGCATGTATATTTTCATTGGTTATTTCTATTCGGTTGTTTCCGTTGTAACCTGCCTTAAACTGTATACAATTATTAATGAATTAAGCAAGTTTAAATTTCCCGCCATCGATATTCAGTTATTTATGGTTACACAGCAAAACGGATATAGGAACATTTCCGCTGAAAACGGGAGAGAAATTTCGTTGAAACTGGGAGCACGTTGAAACTGGGAAGGTTGAAACTGGGAGCGTCGAGTGTAGTTCGGAGTACCACAATCTCTGAAAAACTGAAAAACTGCTAAAATTGGGACTTTTCAGAGTTCAATGTTGGCAGCACTACCTTAGATTCGGCGGAGTAAAAGAGTAACAGAAAATAATATTGATGTTTCATTTCTCTCTTTCAAGTTATCATTAAATGAAAAAGAAAAGAGACAAATTCTCACAAAATATTATAATGTCATTTTCCGAATACGCCATTACTCGAACAGGCAGCGGAAAATGCTAAAAATGACTGCTTTGGTCGTTCTAGTGTTAAGCGAGAGCGTACTACCGCTCCAGCATAGAGAACTTTCTAGTTATATTATATGTCAGTAGTCGTGCCTTATATTTCACCCTACATTTCGGTGGTAATACTGCGCGGTGCGCGCAGTTGACAACAGTTGACAAGGAAAATGAGTCGTCTGTCAAATAAGCGGGGAGTTAGGCGAAATAGTGCGCTGTGTCAAAAATGATCGATATCGCGAATGAGTCGCGGCGAGGAATTAAATGAGAGGGCCGCCGAATGAACGTGACAATGAAATGTGCGTCGGGACCGTCCTTGCGACCGATCCGCGTGACCCCAACGTAACCTTGTCGCATAACCCCCTTTTTTTTGTCCCTTTTCCGTTTTGCAAGCGGGATTGATTAATCGTCGAATCTGTCTATTGAAATAGAAAGCAGACAGTGAAAGTTGTGCTTGTCAAAGATGAACCGTGGTCAGAGCAATGCTGAAAAGAAAGGCTCCCAATTGCCTGGTTGGTTGTGGCCCAACTCGAACATTTTGCCGCAGTTTTACAAGCAGGTGTGGGAAGCGGTGCGCGACGACAAGCCATCCTCGAGGGCCTCGCTGCAACGCGAAATTCTCGTCGATACCAACAAAATTTTCCCACTGCTGCTCACCAGTCAATTGCCCACTGAAATTCTCGGCTACATTTGGAGTTTGGCCAATAAGAAGTACTCGGGTCAACTCACCGAGCAAGAACTTTACATCGTTCTCGCACTGGTTGCCCTTGCCCAGGCATCCTATCCCTTCAATAGTTTACAAGTGTTACAGTTTGTACGCGTCCCTCCGATACCCACACTCAATGTCACCTTACTCAATCAGGTAAGGGGAGATATTAAACTATACATGGTTAATTCTATATCATTGAAATATATACATGTAATTTATATTGATATTTATTATATATATGTAATAAACCTAAATTAAAGAATATAAAAAAATATATAAATGGAAAACAGTTATGTAGAACCGTTGTGCCATCAGTGGGTGAAATGCTTTATTACCCTTGTGGAAGTAAATGATGAAAAATGATGAAAAATCCCAATTTTAGCAAATTTTCAGTGTTTTGCCTCGTCGGGTAAATAGCTTATCTAAAATTAGTTAATAGTTCCCCCCTATGTGGTAAGCGGTTCCATACAATTGTTTTCCTTGTAGTTCAACAAAATATGTAGTTTATTTTTATTCTCAAAACTGCTTACTTTATTAAAAATATATTTGTATCACTTAAATTAGGTGAGATATGGAATGTCTCCAGGGTGCGAGCCTCAACCGAGCACTCCAGATCCTGGAAAAAAGTATGTGTACCAACCTGATGTTCCAAGGCAAAATCATCAAGAAAATATGTATTATAATGAGAGCACTGATGTCAAAATTATCAGTCATTCAAGACGTCACCGCGTACAATCGTTTGATATCAAGAATCATGCTTCGTCTTCCGCGGACTCTGGTGATGAATTTTCAGAATTTCAAAGTGCCCCACTTCCCAATGTACTTAACATAGCTATTTTGGATTCGAAACAGGGTTCAGCTATAGGTAGTCGTCTAGCTAATCATAATCTCAGTGGGAAAAAAATTCACGAGAAAATAAAGAAGAGCAACACAGTCAAAAATCAGTATTCTAATACTCAATTGTCTAATCTTGGTGGTTCCTCCAATCCTAGGGATTCGCTAAA
The DNA here is from genome assembly GCA_022817305.1 of Leptoteleia sp. ZL-2020. Classification (NCBI taxonomy): domain Eukaryota; kingdom Metazoa; phylum Arthropoda; class Insecta; order Hymenoptera; family Scelionidae; genus Leptoteleia; species Leptoteleia sp. ZL-2020. The sequence goes on along the minus strand of JABFPN010000410.1, from coordinate 43,485 downwards.
TACCGAAAGACTGTCAGAAATGTTTCCCAAATGCTCGGTTAAAAGTCAAACCAAGATGACTGTAATTTTAAAAGATACAGCAATTAGAAATAACGAAAGTCCGAAAATAGTATCTAGTGATAATGTAGTTTCTGAAGATTGTAGTAATGAAGACAAGGATTACGATGAGTTTGGTAATTTTGTCTCGGCTGAATCTTCAACAGTGGATAAGGTCAGTTGATAATATTTTTAAAAGTATTTGTCATTTGCGAATTAATTACTATTTAATTCAACAAATTGTTTTAAAATATTTACATATTAATGATTATTTAATAAATCAGATCTTATATTTAGGAATTTACTGTTTTTTTAGCTTGCACCATCAAAACAGTTGGATAATAATTTTCAAGATTTAATGAATTTGCAACCAATGGAAGACAAATACAGTGCGCTTCGTGCCTTAGTGGAAGAGCCCTCTCCCCCCACTCCATCTAAGCCTGAATCATTACTGGTCAATAAACCATATAGTAATTTAGATGTAACTGAAGAATCTCCGCCAGCTGATGATTTTGGAGATTTCGTATCTGCTGTGCAACCTGAGAAACAATCACCTGAAACTGATTTATCAAATGTTGATTTACTCGCAGAATTTGACTTTAACCATTACGAAAGTAGTAATAAGTCTGATCCCTCCCTGATGCAAGAAATATCCGAAGCATTTAATGCGTTGGGACTAGAAGCTAATTCTATTCAAAATCATCAATTATCTGATGACAAATTTGATGCGCTTTATGATACAGGTGTGTCAACTGCTCCATTTCATTTGTCTTTTTTCTTAACATTATATGAAAATAAATTAATTAATGAAATTTAAGATGATTAAAGTACACTGAGAGAAATATTATGGAAAAAAATATATTGTTTTCATTTGATTTTTATTATAGATAAAATAGCCACAAAGGATACAACTAAGGAAGACACAATATCGGTCAACAGTATCGATATAGGGAATAGCATGCCAGAAAATTTACCTAGATCAGCATCCGTCCCAAGTTTAGATCTCAAGTCTTTCCTTGTATCTAGTCAAGAGGATGATCAACCAGCTGAAAATATGCATCAGGTTAATGTCACTTTTTTGGTAACCAATATTATTAATCATTATTATTAAATGTGTATTTATAAGAAAATTGTAAACAATATTAATATATACAAAATACATTCATATTTCAGATGATATATTCTGAATGGAAACAATACATGGAAAGTTGCGTTCTACTTCTACAAGTAGCAGCAAATATATTTACTAATATCACGTCAGAAATAGTTTTACGTGAAGTATTGGCATCTGCCCAAGGATATAACTTCTTGTGCAGTTAGTAATGAATATATACTTATACAATACATTTTGGATTATTAAAAATGCCGTATAAAAAACTTTTTCAAAACATTTATTTTCAGATTTAGCAGAAGTAGCAGCAGTTTGCAGGCGAGTCAATTTTTCTCATAAAGAAATGGATATAAATATAATGGGTTTTGATGATTTGTTAATGGATATTGATAAGATATGGGCAGTGATGGAACCTTTTTATGCTGACATTCCAGTTAGTATTATTAAACTTTTTATAAATACATAATATAATTAATTGGAAATATAATATAAGAAATTAATTTTAGATATAATATAAAAAATATTAATTATTGTTTTGTATTTCAGATTGTAAATGAACTACCAGTTTGGCCTTCACAAACTGATAATGTTACTTGTGCTCTTTGTTTGACTGTTATAACAAGTGATAGGGTAGTTCATAATGATAACAACTACCACTTAACATGCGCTAATTTATGGCTGAATTGCGTAAACAGTACTTTACCGGTGTTGAAATATCCCTTGAACCATTAATTACTTATTTTATTATTAATTCTGGTTAAATGTTCATGGTGATCCATAAAAATAGATACTTATATAGAATTTGCAACAGGAAATTCATAGTAATTATTTCAAATTTCACATAATTAGTATGGATTTCTTGTTGCAAATTCCATATGAGAATTTTATATATGATAATATGAGTTAATATGAACGATTAATCAATGAAAAGCGTGTATTAAATTAAATTAATTATATTAATTAATTATATTAATTTAATTATCAGAATGAATATATCAATTAGATTCCACTTTCTTGTATTCAAAGTCTTATGAAACTTAAAGTGTTACTAATTTGAGAATTTAAATTCATGAAAAAAAAAAGTGATTTCAATGTGATTTTCAATTGTTTTTCATATTAATATGTGTTTATATTTTATTTTATTTGTAAGTTATAACTATTTATCTAGTTCTGTTTATAAAACGGAAAATGGCCAATTATACACGAGGACGGAAACTCTCCGCCCTAGGGTGGAAAACGACTAAATTCCGTCTGCGTCTAAAAACAGTTGAATTCCTTTTTATAAACAGAACAGAAACAGGACACTCTCCTTATACTTGTTACAAAAAATATGGTGTACAACACGTGCACAATTGACGATTACTAACTCTTATAAGGTTTTCTTTACATATGATTTCTTTTACTTTACAAACGATTTACGAATCTGGCCAAATGGTTAAGACTTTATACTTGTAAATTACTGACGCAACCATCTCATGTTTGATTCTTATTCTGATATATCATTATCAGCAGGCACGTAATTATTATGTTTTTTATCATTTATATTTAACGTTTACTTTACATTGAGGATGAAATTGTAAATCATACTTTGACATCAAATTGACATTCAATTAACTTATCTTAGTTGTTTGGGAATCGTCTACTATGCTCACTTGTTGTGTACAACTTATTACTGATGTTTATTTTGGCAGTTGTGCATTTACAATGTATGTACTTAAATGTTTAATGTTAAAATATATAATGGAACTAATTTTTATTTTCATTCACATTCTAATTACAAGATTTTTATAAAAAGAAAAACTAAAAATTACACAGATTCATTTAATTTAATAGAAAGACACTAGTTAGTCAATTTTGTGATAATTTTATTTTAAAATAATTAGCTTCATAAAAGATCATTTTTCTTTTACATAAAATTGACTAAAAATAATTTTTTTAAACATTATTAAGTAGTGTTGGGAAATAATTGATAACTGGTGTCTTGAAATCACTTTCATGCACAATATTTAAAATGTATATATCATATTAAATAATTTTATTATTTTATTCTAAATATTTTTGGTGATATGTAGTCTTTCTGCAATTTGTTTCATAATATTCTTTAATAATGAGAAAATTTCATACGGAATATTCCAAGATTATTATATCTTGAAATAAAATAAAGATTTCATAAATATCTACAAAATTTCAGTGTGAATATTTTTACTATATATAAGAAATTTTTAAGCATTTACACACATTTTACTATTAAAATTAAATTTTTTTAACAATCTAATATTGCATTATAGACATAGTTTTACATTATCGATAACAACATATTAAATAAATACTATACAAAGAATTCTCAAAATAAGATTGATATTTTCAACTTTAAGCACAAAAATGGACAAATTGTTGATTCCTTCACTTGAAATGTAAATATAATCTTTCACATTTTGGATAATATTAGTAAATATCGTAGTAAATATTCATTTATTAGTGCATAATAATCTTGGCATTTTCTGTGTATAAAATTTGTTATACAAAAGAAAATTTCTTTCAAATAAAGCTACCAAAGTGTACATCATCGACTAGTAAGAAACTGTCTGCAATGATCTAGAAAGTTTCATATAAATCGATAAGTTATTGTGGGATGTTTACTTGTTATTTCAAAGCTGTTACAAAGAATCTCAAATAAAATTGCTTGTATGTACAATACATTTACTATATATATATATAACAATTTTATTATTTCAACCTTGTAATATTTATTGCTGCACTCCATCAGAAATGTATGAAGACAATCTCTCGTGAAGAAAACAAATATCATTGTAATTTTCTTTTATTTAATTAATATTTTTATACCTTGATTCGTCAAGTGGTTCCCGCCACCCTTAATATCTTTAATTTGTTAGTATTAATGTGTAATATTTTTAATCAAATTATTTCTATATGAAATAAAAAATAAATTACTAAAAGAATATGATTTGATCAAATAAATATCTATAATTATAAAATACAATTGTCTTGAAAAAAGTATTCTTAAAATTTTCGCGCGGGAAAATTTATATCTTCATTTAAATTTTGTTGAATATTTAAGTATAAATAATTTTGTTTATTATGTAATTATTAAATTAAGTTTTTTAACGTAACTAACGAAAAAAGAGACGGAGGGGAAATTTGATCGCTTAAAGAATAGTTTGGTTATGTTTCAGAATAATGAAACACAGTGGAACAGACCACTTGAAAATACTGTGTCTCCGTTTTGCTTGTAAACAAGGCTTATTGTCAGTCGTTGTCAGTCAGTTGCTGTTTCTATGTTCATTCATTGTATAGTTACGTTACCTTTGACCTACATATATACAACAGGAACAATAACAATCAAGTTCCTATATTTGTTAAAGTAAACAAAAATAACAATATAGACATCTCTGTAAAATTCGATGGTGGAAACTGCCAACTATGTCGCAAACTAAGCAAAATCCTAAAAAGTTGAAGTGGTCCCTTGACTTTTCACATAAGTATGAAAATTTTATTCTTAAACATTTTTTTATTTTATCCTTTTAGTGTAGTATTCAGTAGTAAAAAATCTTCAATTATTATATTAACTTCATAATATATGAACATTTAATAAAGATTTGTTTAAATTTTTAGTTTCAGTTTCTAACCTTAAATTTATATATTTTCAAAGTCATTCCTATTTTTTTATTTACACAACAATAATATTACTTAATATTGCGTCGGTATTAATTATATCTATTAATATTAAGGATATATGATTATTTAATTGCACTTTTATTTCAGAAATAAATCAGATAAAATATCTGAATTGTCATCACCTCCAGGGTATAATCCTTCGGTTGCGTTTGCTCATAATATAGAGCATTCTCGAGAAGGTGATTTCAATCATTTAATTATTAAAAAGTCATGGGACTTAGCATTAGGCCCTTTAAAACAAGTTCCTATGAATCTCTTTATAATGTATATGGCTGGCAATTCCATATCTATTTTCCCTATTATGATGGTTGGGATGTTAATTGTAAGACCTATTAAGGCTTTATTTACATTACAACAAAGTAAGTATAACACATGACTTTAAATAACTAAAAATTATAATTAATATTGGAAAGAAAAAAATTGGTCACATACAATCCATTCATAAAAATATCAATAAAAAAAATTAATAATAGTAATAAGTAACAATGAGTAACAGTTTTTAATTGTTCAAAACATTGAACAATTTGATCTTTAATTTGTCAATTTATTAGTGTTACAAAACATACATAATATTATAATTTTTATTTTCAGCTTTCAAAGTCATTGAAGGAACAAACGCATTTGGTCAGAAATTTGTTTTCTTTTTGGGTCAACTTGTTAATATAATTTTAGCTTTATATAAATGTCAATCTATGGGGCTATTACCAACACATGCTTCGGATTGGCTAGCTTTTGTTGAGCCACAAGCACAAGTAGAATATTCTGGTGGAGGATTTGTATACATATAATAGTTCAATTGTTTTTTATTTAAAGTATATTTATTTATATTACTTCTTCAAGGAACCAATAAATTTGTTTCGATAATTATGCAAAAATAATTTATTATGCCCTTATTAAGAATGAACAAAAGTATGTATACTTCTTTTATTTATAGTAATTGTTGATTAAGCTAATTATTATAAAATTTAACAAAATTTTTATTATAAAATAACATTTTTATCATTTTTTCTTATGCTCCTCAGCAAATTCCTTTATTTGATCTAGAAGTTTTGCTGGTTCAACTCGTGGAACCTGAAATAAAATTAATGATTTAAGTAATATGACTGAAATTCATATAAATTACAAATAATTAAGAAAATAAGGTAATTGTGTATTTGTTCATCTCGCCCCTCCAACTTACACGTTTTACACAGGAAATCAAAGTGCTTTCATGCTGATTATGATAAAAATAAAAAAAAATAATTTATTGAATATATTGCGGTAATTATATAAAATTTATTATATATATATATATATATAAATTATATATTATTTTCTGTCTTTTTTTATTATATATTATTTTCTATCTGAATAGACTGTTCTTGATACTAAATGATGTACATTCATTAAATTAATGTAGATCAAAATGTTGATATTTTCAAGATGTAGAATAGTTTTATATAAGTATTGAATTATTTTTGTTATAAAAAATGAAACATTATATAAAGATGCAAAGTCTTAAAGTTTAAATAAGAAATATTTAGAAGTATCTGATATTTTAGAAACATCAAAGATCCAATAGGATAGTTCATTTCTTAATTAAACATTATATTATAAAATATAAATTATTAAGTATCTGAAGGTAGTCATTATTAATTTTGCATTATGTAGTTTGTATATATAAATATTTCTATTTTTCTAATTTGTTCTAAATTTTATTTATTATACATACACAAAAATAATTTACTTTTAAATTGTTCATTTAAAATTTCAGTTTGTTCAGACTGTCCCTTCTTTAATGACTTTATTTGTGTTTTAATAATATTTTGGGTTATGTTAAGCGAATCCTTTTCCCCTGTATGCTTAAGATTATTGCTTTTGTTGTTCGCGCATTTTTATTATCTTCTTTCTCAGAAAAGAGGTAAAGTCCATTCTATTAAGTTATTATAAATAAGGTAATCTTACTTTGGAATCTGAACTTAGTATTAATATCACAATCAAAATATTTCGTTCTCTGTGTATAGATTATAATTGAAAGTTTTTACTGTCTTAATCTCAATGGTTTGCTTGTTTGTCACAAGATTAACATACATACGTCTACTTAGTTTGCTGTCCCAAGCCAAACTATTGCCAAATATTATTACTTATTAATAACATTCTTTTTTTAGAGTAAAAACAACGTTAAAACTAACCTTTAATGAATATACAAACATTAATATGAAGAGTGTCAAATATTCATTAAAATATATGAAAATATGAGATTACTTTGTTAATTATTATCAGTTGATGCTTACCTCATAATTTTGACTTACATAAATTCCAGCGTAGAAGCCTAAACCGAATGTGAACTGAAAAAAAAAATAATATTTTTACTTGATAAGTGATTTTTTTTATTTTAGCGAAACTGTCAAAACATTAACGTTTTTCAGTTTAAACTCATACTTACTAAAAATTTAAACATTTTTCTAAAATGAAAATTTGTTACAGATTCAGTCTCAAGAATATTAATATCAATTGTGAAATTTTATAATGTTATACGTGTGTAAATAAGTTACTCGACTGTGGAGAACCCGGTCAAAATGAAAATGACCAGTTGTATTATTTTATTTTATTTTGCGAACTGCCTTAAGGAATTGGTGTCTTTTTTAAAATAGTATTCAAAGCATATTTAGCGTTTTGCAATATCGGTTTTATTTATAAAAATAAAACATGCTTGTTCTGTCAACTACGCGAAAGAAATAAAACGCGTTTGACGAAATCATCTAATTGACCAAATCTTGAATTTAAATTAAGCATAAAAATTTCGATTTTGAAATATTTTAAAAAATGCAACCGATATTTCGTATACGGTATATGAAATTTCATAATCATAAGGTGACGCAGTAAGAGTCTGCTGCCACGGAGTTAGTGATTTTGTAATTATCATTCTGAATATGTCGATTGAATACTTGGTAATAGATTCAGACCACTTTTTAAATATGGGAGAGTTTAAATACAATTAAACAACTGAAATTGTTTAATCAATTTTAAGTAAATTTACGAAAATGCGATTGTTTCGCCTGTTTTATTAAATTATAGTTACATTTTATGTTTCTAGTTTTAAGTTGAAATCTTTCCTCAGTTTCTTATCGGTTTTATCTGTCAGTGACTGTCAAAACAAATATTTTTAAATGAAATGATAGACTTGTTAGCATTATTTCATAAATTTTAAATGTATTAAGAACTGGACAATTAATTAAATAAAAGAAAAAAATATCATTGTATTGAAAAAGTAACAATGAACCAAGAATTATCTGGTGTAACAATTGTAATTTTTATCGCGGCTGGTGTATTGACCATTCTGCTATTATTTATTTTTGCTAAAAGGCAAATTATGAGATTCACATTACGATCCCGTCGTGGTCCTCACGTCCCAATAGGCCACGATGCTAAAAAGGTATATTTAATAGCATCATGTATTTTCATTATTTTAGGTTACAGATGCTGATTATGATTTTGCTCTGGTGGAAATGATTTGTTGAAAAATGCTGAAAAATGTTTTTAATTGTTGAAAACCTGATAAAATTGGGATTTTTCAGCATTTTTCAGTTTTCTTTCAGCATATTTTCATCATTCATTTCCACAAGGGTGTTTACTACAAATTCTTTTTTTAAGTAATATTTAATTATTGATAGGATATTTTCCTCAATGTAGCCATACCCTAGTGAAAATGATTTGCTGAAAAAAGCTGAAAATTGCTAGAAAATATGTAAAAACACTGAAAACCTGCTAAAATTAAGACTTCTGCATTTTTTAGTCTTTTTTTCAGCATTTTTCATCATTCATTTCCACAAGGGTAATTTATTACTATTATTATATAATAATATATAACAGTAATAATTAGATATTATTATAATTACTTTGTATAATAAAAGATACTAATATTTCACGAAATTTACAGTCGTTAAAAAAAGAGATCGAAAGAAGGATAGAAGTGATCCCACGGATTCAATATGAACCACAATTGATAAGTGAACCTAGATATATTATGCAGCCTGGTGGACAAGTTCCTCCACATTATTATAGATTAAAAGCCATGGATGATATTAAAATATTGGGTAAAATTAAAATATCATTTATTTTATAACTTTAAGTTGTTTAGATAACATAAATCTTGAATAACATTTTAAATATAAATATTTTTTCAACGTTTGTTCTTTCATAGAATTTTAATTGAAAATAATCGGCCGTATTGATTACAGAAGCTGAAATCATTCGCTATGACAACTGTTTAAAAAGGCATCCATCTGAAAATTTAAGGGCATATTTATTAACAACGCTAGCAGCATTATTGAATGGTAGTGGACAAAGAATGATACATCAATTCTGTGATTTATATGAACACGCTCGTCATGATCCTGCTGAATTTAACGTCGAAGAGTATCAACTATATTCTTGTTTGTTGTTAAAACTTATTGATGCGTATGTATTTTTTTAATTCATTTAATATTATTGCTCTTCTCGTTAATATTGTGATAAAATATCACTTTGACATGCTCTTAAGGTGATGTATCAAGTCTGCTGTCATGGAGTTAGTGTTTTTGTAATTATTATTCTGAAAATATCGATGAAATGCTTGACAATAGATTCAGACCATTTTTGAGATATGGGAGAATCTAATCCAATTATAAAACCGGAAATTTTAAATCAAATTTAAGCGAATTTATGGAACGCGTTTTTTTAACACTTCAAAAACGCGTTCTGTAAATTCGCTTAAAACCAATGATAAACATTCAATTATTTTAATGCAAAATAATCTCCCAAATTGAGAAAATGGTCTTAAACAATTACATTAATTATTTGTAATTTTTTTTTTAATAAAAACAAAGATTACTCTAATCTAATAATTAATACTTACTATAATTAATTTATATATACTTAACATATTTTTCATTTATTGCAGGGCTAGATTATTGAAATCTTATCCAAGTTCAAGGAAGTCTAGTCCAAGTCGTACTCCAATTAAAAAGAATATGGATACTAAAAGAATTGTACTTGAGCCACGATTAAAACCTTCGGATGATCAAATGTTACGTGGATCTAGACCAAATACTCTGACTGTATTAGACAACAGTGAAACGTCAGTGTAGCATTATGAGTATCGTCACGTTCATCACATGTGACGAGCAAAAAGTTTTTGATAATTCTATTCTGGAACGAAATATTCAGAATTAATCACAGATTATATCAAGAAATAATGTACTGTGTACATATTGCATTATTTAATATAAGTTGTATGAATGTTGTAGAATGTCATTCAATAAGACATTAATTTGTTAAAAATTATTTTTTAAAAGAAATTATTGACTCTTTCATTACTAAATTTTTAAATGAAACGTTTAACGTTAATGAGAATAGTTTTCAAAGTTTAGTACATGGAAAAAAGACACAACAAATAAGATATACCTTACAAAATTAATCTTTTTTTTGTAAAGTGCAACATGTAAAATTAGTTTTATAACATAATTTAAATATATATTTAATCGCTGATTTCCAATATTGTATATGTATTGTATTCTTATAATTTCTATACTTAATATACTTTTTATAAGACTGTTATTATGTGTTGAAATTTATATAATTTATCTAGAACCTTTTTTTTCTTACTATTTGATTCTGTATCTATTTTAAAACAGTTTTATGAATCAAGAGTTACAGCTATAGTGATAAGGAAGAGGTTGGAGTGTATTTCTAATTAGATTTTTTACAAAGTAAAAATCAGAGAAATGCTTTATTTCGTAAACAAATTGAAATTCAAAATAATGATTTTCTTTGTACACTTGAAAGTCCCACTGAGTTTCATTGCACATCTCTAGTGCAAATCATTTGCTGAAAAATGATGAAAATTGCTGAACATTTCTGAAAAACACTGAAAACCTGCTAAAGTTGGGACTTTTCGAATTTTTTCAGTTTTTTTATAATAATTCATCATTCATTTCCACTAGGGATGAATGATTTGAAATACAAAGATCATTTTACATTTGTTCTATTGAAAACAATATTTTGATTGTACACGAACATGGGGTAACATTACAAATTATTTTGCAAATAAAATAAATTTAATGGTGGAGTATTTGTATATAATTTGTCATATATTTTGCTTCTTGCATGATAACAATTTATTTGTAATTTATATTATCCTTTTTGCCTTTTTGGGGATTATCCCTAGTATACTGACGAAGCCGTTAACAATCTCACTTGATTCATCGTTAGAGTTCCTGAATGTGTTCATAACGAGATGCGTAACCTGAGGGCTTGCTTATGCTACTATAAGTGTCGTGCACGTGGCTTCAATGGACCAATCAATGTGCACCCTCTTCCTTTCCATTTTCAAATGTCACTAATGTAGTTAAGCATTTATTCCAGAAAATCCGCAAACTGTAGCCCACTAAGGTGCTATTTGCTTTTTAGTTCCACATTATATCAAAAGATTTTAAAAGATTACGTTTTGCAATGTGTTGCATTATTTTATTGAAGCTAATAATTACATTAATTAGTTTTCAATTAATAAATAAAAAAATTCTTTAAAGAACAATTCTAATTGTTTCTATGTTAAAGAGAATGTGCTAAAATTTAATACATCACCTTTAGCGATTGTTACACGCTAAATGTGTATCAAATTGATTGCCTGTAAGAGTCTTTTTGGCTATCCCTGTGTACAGGCAACCATTTCTAACTAACCGGAGTTGCTAAATATGATCATTTCAATAATTTCCTTTTTATTTTTTTTAAATCTAACTATATTTTATTTCAAGGTATATTTTATTTAACATATGAATTCCTATTTAATCCAGAATACTAAGATTAACATAAATATTTTAGAACTGATTATATGTTAATTTAACATAGAAATATGTTAATTTGGGCTAAAGTTATTTTTACGATGAGAAAGAAATATGTTAAATGCTCAGAATGCCATGCTATAACTTGTATTAAACAATTTTTCATAAAATTTTTATTTTTTACATTATTAAGTATAAATACTGTAAAATATGTTTCATGTTTAATAGTATATTTTTCAGAGTGAAGTGGAAATTTATTTTCAAGTATATAAGTTGATCTTTTCAATTAAATTATTGTTGTTTAAAAAAAAACCTTTTTCGATTATCAACTTGATAGACATGGTATATCCCTTTGAACTTAAAAAATCAAAAACGACATTGTACGAGTACAAGAAAGAATGACTACAATTGTAAAAAAAGGGCATTAACAGATCCAACTCTAAAAGTATGTGTCACAATAAAAGTAAAAACCCGTATTATAATGTATCTCGATTTTTTTATACATAACTCCACACATGTTCATATTCAGCACGTGTTCATTGTTGTAAGTTTCCGGTGCAATTGGATACCAGTAAGCTCCACCTATAGAAGTTAATTTACAAAATATTCATTTTGCCTCGCTCCCCTCCTTATTTCACACACGCCCCTTGAATTGATAAAAAAATATAAATCCATTCGCTCCACATTTAATAAAAGCTTTTAAAACAAAACAATGGTTCTTATGTTTGATAGACTTTCTATTTAATATTATTAAAAATTCTTAATGTAAGAATAATTTTATTTAGGATAAATAGATTCTATTTAAGGTAAATAGAAATCCAACTGCCTTTTTCTCAGTATACGGAAAAAACTATAATGCTATATTTTATTTTCATTTAAGAAAAATTTTTTACAATTTGTTGAAAGCAGAAACTAAATAAATTAATACATAAGTAAATTATACTGAGAAAAATGCACTTGGATTTCTATTTGCATTAAATAGAATCTATTTATCCTAAATAGAATTATTATTGCATTAAGAATTTGTGCAAATATTAAATGGAAAATCTATTAAACATAAGAAGATTCTATTACTTATAAATAAACATTTTTGTGAGTGTATGTAACATAATTATTAAATTAATTGTTTAAAAAAGTATTATAAAACTTAATTTGATACAGGACCACCAATGAGTTTTTTACTTGCAAAGTTTACAACTACATTTAAAAGAAAATTCTGTAAAATAATTCTAAAGAAAAATATCCCATCATTTTTATGATTTTTAAAGATGATAACTAAGACATACTTAGAATCGCAACTTTAGTAAATGTATCGTAAATGGTCGTTGTGAAGTACATAATGCAATGGTAGTAAGAGAAGAAAAGACACTCTCTTAACTGGGGGAGAAGAGCCATTTCAACGCGTGTACAGCTTATGTCAAATTTCGTGATTTCACGATTTCAGAGGCAAAGCGACAATGTTTCACCAGTGAGTACGGAAGCTTTAATGGCTCGTAATGCTACTAGGATAATCGACCATGAATTCCTTCGAAATCACATACATCTCAAAATCATTCACTTCGCATTATGATTTTAAACTTATTGAATGTTAAAAAATGTGTAGTTTTAAAACCATTAATGCACGCTTCTACGTTTTAAGTTATAACATTTCAAATATATTATTGCAAATTAATGTGGTTTTTAATAAAAAAGTAACAAAAAATGTGCGAATTGTCTAAAAATAGATAAAAGGTACACCGAGAAAAAAGTAATAGTAAAATTTAAAACATTTTATGTTAATAATATTAGAACATATCCGAAAGGTGAAAATAGTTATTCTTAAAAATAGCAAAAATGATAATCATAAAAATAATTTTAATATTTTTTGCATTAACAGATATTATATAATTTTCAATGTTTACTTATCATTTATAATAGAAATATTTACTTTCCTATTATATCATTAAATCGGTATAAAAACTAGTAATTTATGATATCCCTTTGTTCTCGTTGTAGGCTGAGAAACGACAAATTTTTAAACATTATTGAATGTACAAATCATTGTTAAAACTTTTTGATAAATGTTATACTTTTATAAATTTTAATAACCATTTATATATTCAATAATGTTTAAAAAATTTTCGTTTTCTGGGCAAAATATGGAATTACGATTTCGAGGGTTTGATGTAATAAGCAAATAATCATCTGATATTTTGAAATCCAAAATTTCTCGATTCACTGTTAAAAGTAAGAGTACTTTATTAATTGCATTGTATTAATGAATTTTTTTTGTATATAGAGTATGTAGTACTAAGCATTTCGGGACAAAGAGTTAATGTTCGTCGTGTATCATGAGTAGGAAGTTCAATTTAACTCAATAAAAGACAATCAAAGACTACCAGTGACCATATACAAATATCTAATACTCCGTTAAATCTATTACTTTTGTTATCATTGAAATAATAATGTATTATTATGAAAATCTAGTTCTTAGAAGTAAAACTCTGATACATTAAAAATTCACGTTTTACTTATACGTTAATAGTATTTAACTCATTAGCAACTGCAATACTGAAATATTGTTATATTTAAGGTCTGATAAGGTTCAAATTTTCTAACGTTCTTTTATCAGTAAAATATTTAGTTTTGCGTATTCGAAGTTTTTAATAAATTTAAGGTGGTTCATTAACATCTAAGGAAGTTTTCGAGAAAGTTTCATAATGAAATATTAAACATTGGAGGAATTATGAATTTTTATTGATTAATCTGTCGTGGAACTTTAACAGCCGAAACTTTAACAGCCGAAACGTGAGCTTATGTATATTCCTTGTGATTTATTCTATAATGATGCTCTTTGTTTGATTTGATAGAAAATTTTGATTTCTCTATTTCTCTACAAAAATAAAAATTAAAAACATTTCATTTGTCATAATAAAGGAACGTTTTTAGAAACGTTTTAAATGCGCGTTTTCCTCAAAATATAATTTATAGAGTATAAGAGTTTTAATGGGATAATGGTTAAAATATTTAAGACTTGGTAAACAAATATTTCATTAGAAAAACAAGCTTTTAGCAAATAAAAGTTTAATACTTCGCCTGAGTATATTTCAGAGCATTTTGATAGAATTTTGAGTTTAATATAGATAAACACAAAGATTAGTTTAAAATTGAAATTAACATATTAAGCACAAAATATTTGATGCAAATTTTAGGTAGGAGGTGGAATTTATAAAAATAATCAAATAAATAAGTATATTATATAAACCTAACTCCTTTTATCAAATGTTATTTATTAACAAAGTTTAAGGTGTGAAACAATGCCGGAATTACATATTTATTTGAAAGGAAACATTTAAATTAAATCTGAAATAATCTAATACATTGTTTTTGTACAGTATGAAATAATTAATGTCACTGAGATCAGATTTAAATTTGTTCATACTAACTGACGTAAAATTAGCAATTATAAGAATAAATCTGCCCGATTATAGAACATTATCTCATTACTATACAGAAAATGAAAACGGTTTAAATACCATTCAAAGTTGTATTTCTTTTAAATTAATCATGCAACATTAATACATGCAAAATCAAAAAATTGTTAAAAATAATCATTACAAATTGGTTCTCACAATACTCTGAATAATAAAAAAGTGTACTCGTTTCTAAATATTCAATAATGGATTGATTTATTCTCCTTGCATTTCAAATACTGAAGTTTATAAATTGTTTTACTTATTTTTAATTTAAGAAGAGTCATCTATTATTAATTAACGTAATCATTAAGCAAATAGGAGATATTTGAATTTACAAATTAGATAACAGTTTTCTTCTTTTTTTTCCATTGTGTGCGATTTATTATTTTTTTCTTTATTCTTTATTCAATGTCTTAATGCTTGTTGTTTTTCATTTCCAGTTGATATAATGATATTAATAAAAGAAATAAAAAATGTGATACGCCTTATGTAACAAAACTCAGTATCACAACAAGAGTTAATATAATTTATGAGAAAATTATTAGTTTGGAGAAGGAGTTAAATAGATCATAACTGAATAATACTATCAATATCTGTATTTTCACTAAATTATAATATTAGTATTTGCTTAAATACAGTCAAACTTCATGATTTTAGCACAATGCTTTTATTTTTGTCGGCAATTTTAAGTCGGGCTTTAAAGTCTTTCATAAAAAAAATGTTCATTCTTATCACAAAGTATCAGGAAACGAATTTTCCTTTGCGAAGAATCAAAAAGTATGACTGTATTGCAATCACGCTCGTTTCAAGAGTCTACTGTAATTACTGCTTAACAAAGTTTATGCCACTAATCACTCGATGTGTCGTACACATACTTCAAGTTTACATTCAACAATCAAATAATCATTCAAGTAGTAATTTCACTTTTACAACGATGACATTTTTTAAGGATGTACACGCGTTAAATTTTTTTTATAGACTACTTTTTTTTTATACAAAGTTACATCACTTCGTGTTCACATTGTCTTCACAACACTTCACTTGTAGTCCACTTAATGGTCATTTGATTAAACCATAATAATTAGTACAATCTTCCAAAATATCGTTCTTAATGTATATGCACATGGAGCATAATTTCCATTACGCTGCAAACGATTGATTTGATTTAGCATCCATATTTATGGTATATCATTAAACCGCTGGCCATACTCTGAAACAGTCCAACATTTACGATTATTCCCTGTACATTTGACGATTATTTCATTATCATTAAATTATTATAATATATATATAAATTTATATTGTTTCCAATGTAAAAAAGATTTCAGTCTTGCGACACGAGTCCTGCTCAGAAGAGATACGTTGGAAGAATTAAAATCTCATTTCTATATTCAATCAATAAGAATATTTAGTAGCGTATAGTTGCACTTCTCGCTGTAATATTTATATCTTTTTTTTCATAAAGGCAAGGAACTATGTTGTCTATTATATAATAATATAATAACATATTTATATAGAATGTATATGATTTTTTTTTGAATAATAAATCACTTTCTGTATCCTAAATTATCAAAAATTATTTTAATCAACTAGATATTCTGTATGAGTGCAATACCCTGTTAAAAAATCTAGCTGGGATCCTACAAAGGAATTTTACATTGGAAATCAGCTATAGTTTCCTACGTAAGTTCCTAGGTAGTTACAGATTTCTGAGGTAATTGACAAAATATTCTCCCTACTCACTTTTATATTGTCTTTACTAAATTTAATTAAGTAAACTAGGGTATAACTTCATTGTAAATCTTAGATTTCAAATATACATGTATATTTTGTTTTCTCTGAGACAAGAAAATATCAATTTTTTAATAAAAAGGTCCACAGAGTATGGTTTAATTGTTTTAGTCACAAATGTTTTATCAGTTTATGAGTTAAATTATCACAGACAATTTTCTTGAATTCACAACTGAAATTATTTGTATTTCGTTGCAAAACCTATCGTAGGTCAGATCCTTTATGCACGAAGCAGCCACTTTTATGGCAAACACTGTTTTCATGTTTGTTGCAGAAAGTGAGACAAGACGATTACACTTTATGTTTTATAATTATAGCTGTTTCGTAATATTATACATTTTATAAAAACTTTTGAATAAAAAATATAAAAAATTTGACGAAAATATATAAATTTGAATATAAAAGACTCAATTTCAAAAAGAATGTCAAAATCTTTCTGAATACTTTTTTAGACTTTTTTTTATGCTGAATTAGTGCAACACTCGACAGTTTTTCCTTTAATAACAAAATTTTACAAAAAGTCAAACGAGTGTTGTGGAAGATAATCCTGTATTCTTACTCGTGTTATTCAATTTTATGAAATTTATGTCACACGAAAACTATTTAGCATGTAATTTTATAAAATATGCACAAGATAATTTATGACTTATAATGAATGTTATTATATAAAATATGTGAGCATAAATGACGAATTTAATAAATATGCAAAATTTAATATTTAACAATATTATTTTAGATTATAGTTAGCGGATGAGTAGACAAAGTGTTGATGACGTAAATAATATTTGATTTTTGCACTACGTGCTTTAATGACAATAATTTAATTTAATTGACTTTATAAGTATCTTTTAAATTATTAAAACGTCGAAAATTATAAACAAATATGTTGCATGGTCAATTTTGTCATTAAATAGTATACGATTACAATCTAACTATGTGAAATGAAATATTTGCACATCTATTTTGTTATCTTTATCTGTTCGTATTGTAAATGGTATCCTATCCATTATAAACAATGATAAATAAATGTAAATAATAAAAAAAACTCCCTATAGTCATACTTTGAAATAATAAAACATGCATCATATAACGATGGCACTAAGATCAGTGATAAAATATTATAAATAAGTTCAATAAGATTTTAATTCAACAAAACTGAAAATAAATTCATTTATTGCTTTATATATAAATTAAATTGTACAATGTTCTAAGATAAATTTAAACCTTTGTAAAATTGTTATTAAATTTTGTAAAAAATATTTTAATGGAACATATTATTATTGTTATATTCTTAGTAATAACAATTCTGTCTATGAATCGTTTCAATAATTGGTTTAATAAAGGCAAAAAATATTTAATGTATTGATTTGTTCCTGTCCGTCGGTTCCGGCAAAGTTCCTAAAGAACTGATCAAAGTTATATTTTGTAATTTTAATCGCAATTTCTTTAATTATTTTCTTACTAAATAATGCACTTTTGTTACAATAATTATGGAAATTATAAATGTACTATTGTTAATATTATTAAAAAACAAATAGTAAATTTGCTTTTACTACTGAAGAGTTTCTCAAGATATAATGTATCAAAGCATCCGACGGTAATCTGAATGTACCTATCTTCAATGTAACATGAAATGTGTGTAAGATTTTTGACAACATTTTTTTATCAAGATTATTTATAAACCACGAGATATATAAATGTTTTATATATTTACATACAGATAAAGCAAACAAATTAATATGGACAAATGGAATTGTAAATAAGAAAAATATTCGTAAAGATTAAAAGAAATCTTCTAATATCTATTAAATTTTTGTTTCAAATATGTAAATCCAAGAAATTAATATTTAATAATTGAATTATTATACATTTTAATAATATAATAATATGTCATATGCATAATTATAATAATCTTGTAATAAATAATTTAGAATTCATGTACCTTTTTCCATTTCTTAAATAATTTATATGGTATTTACTCCATTTTCTTGAGACGAACACAAAAACAATAAAAATCTATATAGATTAATAAACATTTTATTCAGATTATATAAAATAAGATTATTATTTTTAGACAATTAGTTTTAAGATTATTTATGTGGAAAATTGTATTGTGAGAATAAGATGAAGGTTGCATTTGAAAATAAAAAAAAATTGCTTTTTGTTCAGTCGGGTCCAATTGGTCTCAAGTTGGTGAAAATACTGGTTGCTCGAATCAAGTTTTGGTTCTGATAAAGGTTCATACATGACCCAAGAATTATGTAATTATCCCTATAATCTGAACAGAAGAATGATGAATAGCATGTAGAAAGTATCATTTTCGTTGGCCCGGCCACTTTTGAATTGTGCAAGGGAAAACAAAAAATGTGCAACGCATATCAAAATATCTTTTCGATATTTCCATAGCAGTTAGGCATTTTTCAATACATTGATTCGTATATTTAACATCAAAATATTATTTTTATTTTATTCCAAAAAATCTAGCAAATGCAAAAATTAATTCCATTTCATGTTATTTTTTCACTCAAGTATTTTAAATCATAATTGAACAAATATTAAACATAGATAATTGTCATTAATAAAATTTTAATAATCACTGCCATTTAAAGGGAATTAGTTTAAATTTTTCTAATAATATAAACTTTATCTTTCTAATTTAACCTTTTGTTTTGGCAGATCCAAATTTTTTTTCTTACCAAATATTCATATTATTCGAAATTATACAAGTTTACTATTTATTAGGTGGATTTTTCCAGTCTGATTATTTTCAAATACACGTTTTCATATCTACAAAAAATAAGAGCAATATGAACTTTTACATGTAAGGTATCTTCATGATAGATAAGTAGTATTTACCGTACACAGGATAGCAAAGAATGAAGAACTCTTTTGCGCGCGGTACACAATCATGCACACGAAAGAGCTGCAGCATTTTTTACAAAGTAACTAAAATACACGGTAGAAATGTTGTATTTCGTTTTCAGTCGATGAACCGTTAGAAGGGAATTGAGTGATATCCGCAATCTATCTATCCAACGGTTGGAGCTCACCTAGAGCGCTGCTTCTGAATGCTTATTTTATTTCGGTTGATGCATAAATATGCAGAATGCCTTATTTAAGGAAATTCACCTCACGCAATTATTTCCTTTTTGTTCTTATTTTACCGTCACATTTATTGAAATTTAATAATAATTAGTAAATTTGTTATAGCGTGTGATAAAAAAAATTGCTTATTTTTCACCTCAAGGGAGAAAGGAATACCATTTTTTAATAAAAATTCTACTAGCTTGGCATCATCTTTGTGAAAAAGTGATGGTGCTTAAAGAATGAAACGTTTTTAAAACATAAAATAAGCTATGTAGTATTATATAACTTAGTATATATATATATAGCTATAGCCTAGTATAATATATTGTAACAAATATAGTTATAATAGACCTTCCAAATATTATTTTTTACATGCTCAATATTAAAAACGTTTCACTCTTCAGTTCCATCAAAAAGTGACACACAGCTAATTATTAAGAACTATGAAGAGTGTAAAATTTTTTATTAAAACAGATTTCAAATATTTAACAATAAAAAATGGGTAAAATGTTCATTAATCAAATGGTATCAGTCAGTCTCTACTAATATATTCTTTACACGGTTTGTCTTCATTTATCTAATTACTCTTTGAGGGGAGTTTACGGTGGAAAATTAAATATATGTTAATATTAATGTAATTACTTAATACAGTGTACGCGGTGTAAGGTGTTACTTATAATATGATAGTAACTAGAATCTTTTTCTCATGTACGAAATACTTGTATTCTGTATCATTTAAGTTATATTATTTATTCTTTTACTTAAGTAATTATAATATTCATGGCCATTTCATTCTTCTGTCACAATTATACATACAATTAAACCTAATGATGAAAAAGCATATTTTTGTAAACTAAATAATGTTAATAAACGATTATTTTATATCATAAAAAAATGTTTAATACAGTATAAAAGACTACTACAGTTGTAGTACAATGTGAAGGAGAATATTTTGTCAAATTAATACTGCAAAAAGATTGTATAACCATTTAGAATTTTATTATTTATATTTATTTTATTATGATAAATATTTTTACACGGAGAGAAGAGATTAAGAAAAATTACTAAAATTGTTAATAAACGAATTACATACTTGAACAAGTTTATTATTTTACTTGCCTACAATTTACTATGTTATGTTAATAAAATTTCATCCTTAGCATTTATATATATGTTCACCAACAATGTTTAAATATTGTACATATTTGTTAGTTCTCATAGTTATTGTAATATTATATTATAAGAATTTAAATATATAAACCGTTTACTAATAAAAGCTAGTAATTTCTATTCTTTTATTTTTTTTTAAATTTATTTTTCTCCGTGTACCATATAACAAAATAAATGTTGCGCAATCGGATAACATTTCCCGACCGCTGCCACGAAACAATCTTTTTAACAGTAAATGTTCACACTTATATATCCTATAAAATATTCTTACGTGAGTAAACCTGGGTTCGGATCTGCTTGATACCACGAATACTGTGGCATATATCCCGCATGGTGTGGCGGCGGGGGTGGAGGTGGAGGATGGTGTCCTGGCGTGTGAGGATGATGGTGGGTGTGAGGCGGCGCATGAGGATGTGGATGATGTTTCATCTCACTCGGCCATGCCGGCGCAGGAGGACTTTCATTGTGTTGCGGCGACATTTCGCTTCCAGGACTCGAACTTCCCGGTGTATGGCCTCCACCACCGCCTCCCATACTTCCTAAGTAACCCGTTGTTGGACTTCCCGACACGGAACTACCACCACCTGTCAATTCATTGTCATCATTTCAAATAACGCGCTTATTTTTTTCTTCGTCCTTCTTACAGCTAATAACCTTAATGCTAAACACCATTTGTGGGAAATTTTATATATTCCCTATTAAAAGTTGAACTGGACATGTTATATTAATGATGTGTTCTAGTAAAAATTGAAACCGAGCGGAAATAGGGGATCCTACATAGGAATTTGGCATTGAAAGTTAGTTAATTTCCTAGGTAGTTGTAGGATCCTGCCTAATTTCCTAGCTGGGGTCCTAGGTCGGAATTTAGGATCAGAGATAAAATAGTTTTCGACCTAGGAGCCCAACTAGGAAACTAGGTAAAATCCTATAACTACCTAGGAGTATACCTAGGAAACTAGCTGATTTCCGGTGCCGAATTCCTATGTAAGATCTCAGCTAGATTTTTCTAACAGGGACGTACAATATTTTTTCTCCAATCAAGTGATATTGGTTGAGTATAGTCAACTCCACGAATAGCTAACAAAAATTTATATATAGTTGTATCAACTCCAACTCCGTCCAGACTGGAACCATATCAATACCCGGCGTTACATCCCAAACCTTTGCCCGATCAGGTTATTTGACCTGGTCTAGGTATGGTCCCAACCTGGTTAACTGTAACCAATGGTCAGGTCATGCCAACGCCACAGTAGAGCACGGTTTAAAACCAGGCACACTCGGTTTCATTTTTACCAGGGTGATAGTGATGAATATATTGGGTGTATCAGAAAGTTTCTGTCATTTTTAATAAAAAGATTGACATTAACAAGGACTTTAAACGATATGAAATTGGCTTGTTCAATTATTTCTAATGTAAGTGCAAGTTACAATCCCGTTGATTTGAAAATAGAATCCCTGGATGGGTTTCCCGATCAAGTCCTGATACACGGCGTAACACTGGGTAAGGTAATGGCAAATCTTTAAAATGGTTAGTATCTGGCTTTTTGAACAGAAGCAATTCAATACAAGATAATTATCAGCTTGTAAGTAATTAAAACGTGAAAATGATGGATTCCTGATCAAGTCCCGGTTGAGCCCAGCCGAGATTAAGCAGGATGTCCTATAAGGTCCATTACGCTACCCTGAATTATACCCATACACAGTGTTTGATTGGAAAACATAAGTGGTATCCGGTAACGTGACGTGGATTTCAGCCATCATACAATGGAAACAAGATCAAGGTCACATTTTAACTCGATCACAATTTCTACTAAAATTACGCGTGTGACTTTTGTTTGGTGAAAATCTAAAAAAAATTTGTTGTTTTCAAAGCTTGCAAATGGGTTTGGTAAAAATTTAGTAAGAATATAAAGAATGTGTCGCAAAAGTTTCTCAAGGATTTTACAAAATTTTGGCAAATGTCTAATCAAACTCTGACTTAAGATTTGATAAATACTCTAAAGGCACGCAATATTCATTACAATTCTTGAAATTCTTATACTCATATAAATTTTGTAACTCAAGTCAGCCAATTATAATTCAATTTAAAGAAAAGGAATTAAAAAAGGCAGAATGAAAGGTGCGCTAATAAATATTTATATCGCACATTCTATGTATTATTTTTTTCACTTGTGTAGAGCTTCATAACTTTAACGGTAGGTACAAATGTTTAATTGCCATAATTAATTGCAAACAGGTTATAATTAAAAATGTATATATCAATTTGTGCGAATGTCAATCTGCACACATAATTTAATAAATGGTCCGAATGGTACGCGTTTAATTGTATGCAATTTAATAAGTGTACAATCGGCATTTAAAACTGTATAATTGAATCGTGTATAGTTGAATGTTGTCGACTTCTTTTGCCAACTACCACGGGATTTAGTAAATTCATAAGTATCTGCCTGATAATTTTATGAACCCTTTGACAATTTTAAGAGTGGTTAATATGTTTTTTGTTTCGTTCAACTATCTGAAAACTATACCATAAAGTCAACGATGTACATCGAACGACTTCAATCGTATTAGAAAAACTCTGTCTTTTAATGTAAATGTCTTGGACTGTGAATTACTAAGCTACAACTGAAATTTTCCATCACCTCAAAGAGAAACACTGTTAGTGTTTAAATTATACGTTTCTATATTGTATATTGACTGTAGACAGAGTATCACAATCAAAGTATAGAAATATTTTAAATTATAAATGGTGTAATTGGACAAATTATATACGTAATTGTATTTCAGAATATTGCAGTTGTATAAGCATAAGAATTTTGAAAGCTTTGATAAATAAAAAACAGTTTTCATTTAATTATTAAAATAAAAAATGAGAACTTTTAATTCAACAAATTAAAATCATCTTTTACTACCAAAAACACTTAAATTTAAAGGACAAAACTGTTTTATCTCTTTGTTTTTTTTTTCAATCTAATTTTATAGGTCAGTTCTTCTAGCAGTACTTTTTGACATGGTTCAAACGTAGCTTAGATAACGATTTGTCCTCATCCGGATTTAATGTCATTATTAAAACAGTTTACAAATAAATATAAGATTGCGAAAAGATGAATAATGAAGCTTACCTCCTTGCATTATACTTCCTGGTTGCCCGGGTTGAGGTGATGGCCCTCCAGGCAAAGCAGTGCCAGCTGCCAAAAGACTTCCATGTTGCCCGCTACTATTGCCACCGCCCTGCTGTGCCGCTTTCATCATCTTTTTATATTTGCTCCGTCTGTTTTGAAACCAGATTTTGACCTGCAACAAATAATGCAAACATTGAACTTGTAAGATGTAATCATTCAAATGAACAATAATTAATCATAGTACATAGTGCTTGGAGATAACTGTACTCATGAAGCAACGCCAATTGGTGTTACTATAACAATGTTATAATGTTAATATTGTCCCAGCATTATAAAATGTAACGTTTACAACAATTTTATGGTAAATGTTTGATTGTAGGTACCTAGTAAAAATGAAACGTGGTTCATATATGTTTTAACTATTTCATTTATGGAAATAAAAGATTTATATATGGACATATATGTTTTTCCTTAATCCATATATAGTGATATATAGTTATATATAGCAATAATTGATTTCCAATAAAAGATTTCCATATAATTATCTTCTGTTGAATTGCTTCTGACTTCAAAAAGCCAGATTTCCATAAATTAAATGCATGTATGGCTAGAATATTATATCAATTATTGTCATATATGGATTAAGGAAAAACGTTATACGTCCATATATGAATTTTTTATTTCTTTATATGAAACTGTTAAAGCATAACAAAGAAAGATTTATTTTTTAAAATAAAGGTCATTATATTTGTCAGCATTTTTCACAAATGTGAAAATATCTTTAATCTGAAGTAACGGTAGATGTAAAGTGGCTTAACAAAATGTTACTTTAATTCAACTCTTATTATATCCAGCGGCAAATAGCGGTCGTGCTGTATACTGGCGACAATCGACGGCATGCTCTTACAGGTAAAATATAAACGCATTAACTTATAATATAAAACAATTTGTTAATATTATTTATTGTTATATAAATATTTCTGCAGTATTACAGGGGAAAATTTTCAAATTTTAGTAAACTGAATTCTAATTTTTGACAAACTTCTTATTTTACACGTTAAACCAGTTATAAACTAGTTATAAAACAGTTTACAAAACAGAATATCAAACTGTACAAAACTACATAGAATTACACAATTAAAATACTATTTTTATAAATTTTAATTATTTAGTTTGCCATATAATGATATCCAGTAATTATAATTCCAAGCTAGTAAACTTTTTATTAAAAATTCATATCATTTTCTCTCAGCTTCAATATCGTAACTAATTATTTTAATTAATCAACAATTCAGGATATTTAAATACTTTAAAGTATTGTGAAAATATAAACGAATCGAGTAAAATGAGAGTCGCCAGCGTACTGTTACTGACGTTCAACGTGGAAATATCTTGGAGGGTCGAGTATCATGTCCGATAATAAAAAAAAAAAAAAAATTGAATAAAAACTTAATCCAATATAAGGATCTTTCATCGCTCGATTTCGGAACGATGATTTCATGTAAAGGTTCATCAAAAAAGGCGCCGGTTGATTCAATTTGCCTGACTGCTGGCACCCTTTATATCTCGTGTGTTGACTCGCCCGTTTGACTAGTCCTAAAAACGTCAACACACTCAGCAGGAGAGCATGAACGAGCTTACTGATTAGCTTGTTGCATTGTCGAGCCCCGTGTGTATGTCAAGTTTCGCTGATGAGAGATAATCTAGTTGCATTTATTGCCCCGAATGGGACGACCTTTCTCCTCTCAATGCACGAAATTATTAAATGCTTTTCTTTGATTAGATCATTTTTCAATCAATCCTTCCCTTGATTAGATCATTGATCCGGCCGCTAAGAATTTCCGTTTTAAAAGTATCTCGTGTCCGGTAATGGTTTGATTTGACTTACGATATCAGCGGTGAACCCTTTTATTCAAATTTCACCCTACTTTATTGGGTTAACCGAAATTCAATAAATCCTGGTTACATCGTTTGTTTTGCATTGGCGCAAATCGCTGGCGCCAATGGAATAACAAAACACTGTCAAGGCAAAGTAGGCAGATCCCTAAGAGTAAAGAATTTTTTGGTACATTTCGGCTCTAGGAATATTACTGGCGTATTCTTGGGTGAATCATGTTTTTTTTTTAATGGACCATATATGTTTTAACAAGTTTATATAAGGAAATAAAAAGTTCATATATGAACATGTATGTTTTTCCTTAATCTATACATACCCTAATAGCAAGATATATTCTAGAATATTCCAAAAATATTCTTTGCTATTAGAGTGACCATATATGGTCGATATATGGCAATAATTGATATAATATTCTAGTTATATATGTATTTAATAATTTCCTAACATGGAAATTCTAACTATTGTCATATATCGACGATATATGTCTATATATGAATCTTTTATTTCCTTATATGAAATTATTAAAACATATATGGACCATATATGATTCATTTTTACTAAGGTAGTTTTTCCCTTAGAGTAGAAATTGAATTTGCAAGGCACGAACGTTGCCATTTCGTTCACTTTTTGGATACTCCAATATGGAACCTTCCGATGAATTTTTTTTTTCTGCCCAATCCCATAATACATAACATGCATACATATACATACATGGCGCTTCCCCTGTTGTCTCTTCTAACTCCTGTCGCATACCACGTCCACCTTTTTTCACTCCCCTTACCTCTCTTGTCATTGCTTCGGTGGTTCCAACTTCCTGTCTAGCATCGGTGATGCGCAGTGCCACCGTAACAACAACGAAATTCTTCAGCATTGCTGCGCCTACCGCTTAATATTTAATTTTAAATAATAATAAAAAAAATTACGCGTACTGTTATCTGAATAAAAATGTTCTCACTGGCAATAGAAAGAAATATAATTTTGGTTTATTTAAAATAAAAAATTAATTGCAGAAAAAATGGTTTTGAACACGTCACATTTTGACTTTCATTATTTTTACCAATTTTTTCCCCCTTTTTTTTGTTTATTATTATAACAGAATAATTTTTGACTGAACGATGTGCATTCACGTTTCAGGAATTACATAAGTAACAAGTAAGGGTAAGCGAGTTCTAAAAGAATGAACCTTTGGTTCGAAACATTGGTCAATTATTGATTTGTCGCACCCCCTCAAATTGTTCCCTTGAAAAGGGAATTATTTACAAGAATATTTTTGTTAAAAACTAAAATTTCAAGGAAATTCTTAAGGTGGATAGTATATACATTTTAAATTGCCTAAATTCCAAAATTAATCGGTTTAAAATATAATAAAAATACTAAATTCAGAATCAGAAGTATAACTATTCATTTTATATTATTCTTTAAATTATTAATAACGAGTCATAAAAATGGAAAACTAATTTCTTAAATGTTTTATATTAAAAAATATATAAATACTTTATGTCTTCCAGATTTCATTTTGCAGAAAATGAGTAATAAGTTGTTTCTGTTGATTTATTTGTTCATTTCTTTTATCAATGCTCATTTGTGAATGTCATATGAGCTGTTACGAGGTCGAAAAGATCGCTAATAATCATGAAACATGTATAATAACTCGAGTCAATGATAGCTTTTTTTTTAATTCACTGATCCCATCCATATCTTGTTATTGTAAAATAAATTATTTGTAAGATTTTTGATAAATTCATAAATGTGACAATTTTTATGTTATCCAATAATTTTTAAATATATACAACTGAAATATAATACACTAAGGAAAATGTACTGCACATGTAACCACACCTTAGAACTGTTTTCAGATATATTGATCTCTGTGTGAAATGTTTATAATTTGTTTTTACTACTTGCTATACTGTTTTATAATTTAATTTTTAAAAATCAACACCTTAAGATTTTTAAAATAAAATAGTTCCTTATATTGCAAAGAGTAGCTTGGAATTATATAATATATAATTTCATTATAAATATATAATATTAATATATTTCAATTGATAAAAATAATACAAAAAATTTGTATCATTATAAATTGTTATTAGCATTAAGAAACAAAAAGAAAATATTTCTCAGTTCTGACATACTGATCTATTTACTGATCCAAGTAAAACTTTTTTCAAAAGCAATTATTCTTAAATTGTTTCTTGCAATATTTCGAAGGCTTCGCGATAACAATAAAAAATTACAACAAAAACTGAAAGCTGGGATCGCGGACTTTTTTTCATGTAAAAAAAGTTTTCATTTCTTCAAGATAATAGAATCATGCTTTAAAAAGATTTTAAAAAAGTGAATATTTTTGCTACAAATAATAAATGTTGAACATTTTTCATTTAACCTTTCTTGTAATATGAGTGAAAAGTGCAATAAAAAATCATACAATCAAAAGTTATATAATATATTCATTAAATATGAATATATTATATAATTTTGTTTGCACTTCTTGTAGCATTGTCCGTTATGTCCTCAAATGGCAAGAAAAAACAATTTTTTCAACAATTCTTCCTCGGTAAATATTTATGAAAGCTGAAAGCGAAATCTGATTTTAACAATTGAAAAAGTTTGAATATGCATACACAAGAATATTGAAAAAAGTGACAATATCTCATTTTTCTTAGTAGTTATAACTAGATAGCTTGATAATGATGAGAAATGATAAAAGGAAAGGGGAATATCGTGCTGTGCTCATCGAGGTGTAGATCCTTGTCTTCTGGGTCGTGTGTTAGTCACAGTTACTGTCCCACTAAGCTGTATTTGTATTTAAGTTAATGCAGTAACTAAATTATCTTAGACGGTACAAAACATTCCAGAAAATGGAAAAAAAAGAGAGAAAAAATAACTTCAAATCATCAGTTTTGAACATACAAAACATTTGTACTGAAAGCTAAAGTAATGTCAGGATGTGTGATAACACGATACACACACAGCGTCATGAAATTAGTTAATTGCATGTTTACATATGCAAGAGTTTGTTTTTAGAATTTATTTTTTTTAAATAAACGCTGATGAAACATTTTAAAAGACTTACACTGATCGTGTTTTATCTTACTCACAGTTTTTCAATAGATTTATTGTATGCGAATAAAATTTCTAATGTTTCAAAACGCTAAATTTAAGATAAAATATCTTCAAATGATAATAAATATCAAAAAATGTTAAATATAATTATTTCCTGAAAATTATAGTATTATTAAGAAAAAAAAAAAATAAATAAAATAATCAAATTGTGAATAGAAGATAATCAGAAAATACATCACTCAGAGGGAAATATTTTATGTATAATAGTACAGAACTTGCTAACTTTCTAGCAGAGAGTTTATTATATTATGTCCGGAAACTTTGTTCTTGACCGAAGGAGTTAAGAAAGAGATTTACATGTTTTAATTTTTAATATTATAAGTTAATAGTAATAACAAAGCAAGAAAAATCTAGTTTTTAATCAAGTTCAAATTTTATAAATTTCACATTTGTCTTTGATATTTGAAAATTAAGGAAAAAAGCTAACAATTCAAATTTCAAAACTTAACTATCTTTGAACCTTCAAAAAAAAACATCTTTAATCATATATAAGAAGCATTGTAAAAACTTATACGACTCAGAATTATACATAATTGTACAACAAATTCAATTGAAACCTAACCGAGCACATTTTAGCATAAAATTAGTTTGGACAACTATCAATTACACTTTATATTATTTTCTACTTTATACAATCAGATTTACATACGGACTTCAATTAGCATCATAATTAGCAACTAAGTTTACATGTTTGACGTTAAAGTTACATTTAGCTTATTAATAAATATATGTTAAAGTTACATAAGTTTTATAAATAAATACGAAACAAAGAACGACATTATACCCTCTGCATATTAGGTATAATTTGATAATTTATTTATAAGATAAAAATACAATTATGAAATATTAATTAATAATAATAGATTCATTACTACACTCAGAAAGATATGACGGAAAAATTACTGTTTTTAACTGTATTTCAGCTACATCTTCGTCTTTCAATAAAAATTACCCTAGGAAAAATCAAGCATATGGACATATATGTGTTTTTTTTAATCTATACATGGTCAATATATGACAATAACTGATATGATCTAGCCATATATGCTTTTAATGATCATATTGAAATAAATTATTACTATATATCAACCATATAATGTCATGTATCCTGTTAAAAAAATCTAACTGGAATCCTACATAGGAATTTGGCACTGGAAATTAGCTAATTTCCTAGGTAAGTTCCTAGGTAGTTATAGGATCTTGCTTAATTTCCTAGCTGGGGTCCTAGGTCGGAATTTAGGATCAGAGATCAACTAGTTTTCGACCTAGGACCCTAGCTAGGAAACTAGGCAAAATCCTATAACTACCTAGGAACCTACCTAGGAAACTAGCTGATTTCCAGTGCCAAATTCCAATGTAGGATCCCAGCTAGATTTTTTTAATAGGGTATATATTAAGGAAAACCTTTTTTGTCCATATATGTATCATTTTTACTATTCTTTAAAATCAAAGACACGAGTTTTAAATGTCATATTTACAAATAAAACAGTAATTTTTCCTGTCATATTTTTCTCAGTACAATAATGCAGAGTTACATAAAGAAACGATCCTTTTTCCACTAAAGCAAATGATTTTACAATTTTCAAGCCTCAGGGTTCGAATCTCAGAGAAATAATTAATTTAACTTGAATCCCATTGAAAAATAACTACCTTTTCAAATATACATTTAATAATTGCAACGGGCATCGAGAAGTTTCTGCCTTCGTTTTTCATAACAAAGCAAAATTTGTCTCGCACGTCGAGGAGGAATTAGATTTCTGCAAAAGTATGATTAATTCAGGAACTTCTCGGTGTCGACAGGGTGACAAGCGATTTCAGATTGTCGAGGTGGAGAAAAGTAGGTACTCACTTGAACGTCTTAAGAGTATTACAGAAGGTACTCATGCGGGACGTAAAGTAGTTCGTATTATCCAAAGTATTTTTCGCCAGAATAGTCACGTGCAATTTTCAAGTTAAGACCACATAGTCCACGAAAAGAAAAGAAAAAGAAGGAAGGGAAAGAGAGAAAGAAAAAAGAAGTTAAATGAATAAAAATAGAAAGAGAGTGGAGGGGGGAGAAGGAGAGGCACCGAGGGGCGCAGGAAGGGGGAGAGAGAGAGATCAAATTGATGCGAGTTACTAGTAATTTCACGCTTTTACTCAAACATGATCGCATATAAATCAAATCACTTTGTGCGCCATTGTCACACAACTCGTCATGTGTATACATTTTATTTGTTTGCAAATAAGCAATGTCGCGCGCACTTTATCTCGCAATTGAAGGCGATTTTTATTCAGTGATTTAAGACATGCACGTATACCTTTCCTTACATATACATATACTTTGCATAAATTACTTTAGTCCAACAAGATCACTTTTTGCGAATAAATTCTTTTTAATGGAAAATGATATATTTTGTGTTTAAAAAAAAAGGTAGGAATCAGTTGTTGCGTTAAGAAAAATTTCTTTGAAAAAATTACTACAGTTTACAACAAACCAGCTGAAATATGGATGATTATATTATGGTTTTAAGAAAAAGAATATTAAGATGATTTGAGTATTAACTCAACGAATTTCTCTCAGTGTACACAGAGAAAAATGTTGGATTGTGGTAACTAAAAATTTGTTACTTTTTTAGCTGAACAAAATTTTTAGTTGAGATAACCAAATATGTTGGTCAGAATATGTTTTTTAGTTACTGCAATCAAAATTATTTGTCACTGAAACAATAAATTTGGCTCTTTTAACTAAATGACTTTAACCCAACGGTTTTAGTTATAAATCCCATATTTTTCTTCTCAGTGTAGTTTGTTGAAAACTGCAGTAATTGTTCCAAACACTTCGTCTCAATGTAAAATGACAATTGCAAAAAAAGAAGAAGATCGCAAACGGTTTGGTAGAACGAGATCAAACGAAAATAGTGAATTTTGATGATCATTCAATATCGCGGAGTCATAAATTGCACCGAACTAATTCGATCGAGCTAATGGGGCTTAAATTAAATTTGTACATTAAATCGAACGGGCGTGTATTACTGCAAAAGTGCTATCACGATGGGAGATAAAACAAATTATAAAACGATTCGACGTCTGAATTTAATTGTTCCGAATCTGGAGTTAATTTATCTGGAATAGTTTGCCACTTGATTTACTTAGCATGTCAATTTTTCGCATCGCCGCACACAGATCGGATTGGTCGACAAGTTATAGTCTGTGTGTTACGGTAAAATCGAGCGTACCAGCTTATAGCTTGACTTTCAACAATATCCAACCTATACCGTCATCGTAACTGATACTCCGCCAATGCGCAGGCGGATATTTTCGGGAAGCGCTACAATATCAATGGCGGACGTGAAAATGGACTCCCGTGACAAAACGCCACACGACACACGAATATACACCAGTTTTATGATTACGTCGAAATATTTTCCCGGCGCGATCATTCGCCGCTGTAAAATTCGCGCCAATTCATTTCTCGCACTTTTTTTCTTTTTTTTTTTTTTGTTGTCGCATTGTTCGACCTTTGTACCTTTGTCGTCAATTACTGAAACCTGCCAGAGTGTCGTCTCCCCTCTCCTTTTCTCCCAACGAAACAAAAGAAATCTGGTGGATTTTTCGGGATAACTAGAATTCTCTGTCAATTAACCAGGATATTAGGTACTTTAACTGTAAAATAGGCAACTATACTGAGAAAAAAGAATAATAATATTAACTATATGAATAGGTAATTTTCGTGAATACTAAATTTTAGTTCCAGTTACCTAATTTTTAGTTAAAATAACCGAAATATAGTTAATTCAACCAGAATTCTAGTAATCATGAATATTAACCATATAACTCTTTTTCTCAGTGTACATGGAGAAAATAGAATATGAAAAATTAGAAATTAGGGGATATCAATATTTCGTAAACTGAAATATAATTTTTGACAAACTTTTTATTTTATGCTTTGTCCGTTAGGTGTCGCCATTCAGTGTCGTTTACAGACCAGTTATTAAACAGTTTATTATAATTTAATAAGCGGAATGTCAAATTGTACAAAACTGCATAGAATTACAATTTGTAACATACTAATTTGATAAAATTTAATCATATAGTTTACCATATAATGATATCCTGTAATTATAATGCCAAACTAGTAAACATTTTATTAAAATATCATATCTTTATTTCTCTATGTAGTTAATATCGCTCCTCCTTTATCCGATTAATTTATTTTCTTTGCTTTAATTAATCTGATACAACGCAACTGATCAATATTGATAAATGTTAACTTTTTATTATTCTGTTTAATTTCTTCAATAAAGACATCACGTACAATTTTGCATTATAAATGATTTGATCAAAATTTATGTCGATTACAATCATGATTTGTTGAAATCTGAACTAATTTTAAATATTTATTATAATTATTCTTAATAAAGTAGAAAAGATTAGTATTTATGTCTCAGTCAGAAACAATTGTCCAAAGTAATCCTGATAATTTATAAATGTATTCAAGGGAAGCAAAGAAAGCTCGCGTTTTGGTGTAAAAATGAGGAAATTTCGTTCGCAGGAATGTTATTTTTTTTTTTTTGTCAATCGATTGATTACATGCCATATATTAAGGCAGCGCGCATGTCTGATTGAAACGTATGCGCAATAGATGGTTTATACGTTCATTGATTTTCATAGTTTAACTTGTTGAATGTTGTGACTACACTGAGAAAAAAGATATATCACAAATTACTATTTATTGTATCAATTTGAGGATATATTGGAAAAGTAATTAATTCTACTATTAATAATAGTAAAATTTAAAAGTCATGTAGTAAATATTAGTAGAAAAATACTACAAATTGCTTTGATAATTGTCATTTTTACTATTTTTAATAGTAAAATTTGTTCACTCTTCAGAGATGTCCTCAAATGGATATAAATTATTTTCAATTTTACTATTACTTTTTTCTCAGTGTACTCTGAATTGTGAAAATAGTTAAGAATATATTTATATTTAGCCGCGTATAATCTCAATCTTTCACGGCAAAATTTTCGATCGATAATCTAAATAATAAATGTCTCCTGCGACTACATCGTTGCACTTGTATGATTATAATTATATTTTTGTTTCCTCTTAATTCATATTTAATTTATTTGAATTATTACGTTTAGAAAAATGCACTCAAATTCCCGGTCAATTTTGCGGACAGAATGTCAGTTGGTTAATAAGAATTGAAATTTCTTCCGAAGCATTCTCCATTCGCCATTTGCAACCGTCAAATCTTATTTTTCAGCGAAGCGTGAAATTTGCAAAGTAAATAAAAATTCAGGGCTTAGAAGTTGATCTGAAAAATTGGCACTTTACCGTAACGCGTTTTTGTAACTGGAATGGTAACGTATTCAATTAAAACGTTAGCGATGTACGGTTCTTGCGATGGGGCACTAAAATTTTACAGAAACCGTTTTTCTAGGCACGGGATAGAAGAGGAAATCTCGGCATACCTTTGTTTATGAAGATTATCAATCATTTTTCTACTCGACCAATGGCGCTGCCATAGCTAGCTGCTACTATATTTTACGCGGAGGAAAAAAAGTATTCGCTTTGGTAGATAAATGAGTTTATTTGGCAATTAATTCAATCAGAATTTGTATAATTTGCAGAAGGATATACGTATTAAATCAAATAAAATGAATATTTAAGCGTTACACAAACTATACGGCTGATTCAACCATACTTATCTTATGGGGACCCAACATAACCTCATTATATCAACGAAAACTACATCTATTTTATTGTGCTGACGATTAGATAAATTTGTATGACTTTTTTTCAATTTATTTGTCTAAGATAAATATAATTTCTACTTATCCCAATAATAGCCAAATAATATCTCTAATTTAAATAGAAATTTAGCAGTGCACTTCATATTTTTGTTTCCATGTATAATAAATCTGGGATATTTAAAAAAATAATAGAAAAAAAATGTCGTTATCAAAGTATAGAAGCCATTAATTCACACGCACGCGCACTTTACTACGAATCTACGGCGCCGTCTGGAAAAATATCAGCCTCTATCAAACATTAGTATGAATATGAAAGGGGCGTGGCTTAGAGTGGTCGTAAATACCGCGATTGGTCATTGCCAGGTAACTTTTTTAAATTTTTGAAGCCCGAATTATTACTAAATATTGTAACAATCGCCGATAAATTTCTCTCGGCGTATTACGCCAAATTTCTAACCTCACTTTAATTCAATCACTTAACCAAAATTACCCGGAGTAATTTATTATTCGGATGCCCATTATTCGTCAATAAGCCGCCATTTCAACAATGTTTTCACATTTTCTCGATACTTTTAAAAATGGTATTTCGCGCATTCCCGCGCGCTTTCGTAATACACTGAAAACAAGATCCAGTTTAATATTAATTTTCCGAGAAATATTATATAAAATGATTTAGTGACAGGCCGAATGATAAATGTTATAAATAATTTAATGTGTGTGCGCGCGCGCGTATAAAATGGCAAATATTTTATTACAATCAACATTTTTATCATTTTTTTATTCATTTCCCTCTGAATTTATAATGATAATGTTTCGAGGGATAGTGCACCACTTGCATAGTCTTATGGCAAAAAAAGACGAAATTAGATGCAGTAGGACGTAAAATTTCTCCGTAACGTAAATGACGGTCGGCAGTAAAACCACGCACAAGTTTTCATGCAACGTTTGTAAACGAGCGCAGTCATCGTCAAGTTTCGTACTGTAGCCATAAAATTCTAGCTGTCAAAGTACGGCTTCGCCTTTTTATTTTTAACATTGCTGTTAAATGTGTAACTTATTTTTCATTTTTCCACTATTTATACGCCGCGTCTCGTAACCGCCTCATTTTTATTGTTTCCCCCCCCGAGATTTGCGTATAAATTTGATATAAAATTAATACCCCGCACCGACATGCAACGCATTACCCCGCAATTCAAACGGCTAAACTTTTATTTAACCGGCAAAAATTAAGCCGCGTTATATTGTTTATCGCGCAGCTATTTTGTTACGTGCTAAATATTATTCATTAATCGCGAACCGGTATTGTGTTTCTGTCATTCCACTTAGAAAGAATGAAATAGCAATTGTACCTAAAATTTTAGTTTTATACGGAAGACAAATATGAAGTGCAATGCTAAA
Organism: Leptoteleia sp. ZL-2020; assembly: GCA_022817305.1. Classification (NCBI taxonomy): domain Eukaryota; kingdom Metazoa; phylum Arthropoda; class Insecta; order Hymenoptera; family Scelionidae; genus Leptoteleia; species Leptoteleia sp. ZL-2020. The sequence continues at coordinate 7,054 of JABFPN010000410.1, read as the reverse complement.
TTTCTATTTAAATTAGATATATTTTTTGGCTATTATTGACATGAATAGAAATTATAATTATTATAGCCATAAAAATTTATCTATTCGTCGACACAGTGAAATCCAAGTAGTTTTTGATGACATATTGAGGTTATGTTGAGTCCCCATAAGATAAGTGTATGGTTGAATCAGCCATACAGTTTATGTAACCTTTAAATATTCATTTTAGTCGATTTAATATGTATGTCCTTCTGCAAATAACATAAATTCTTAATAAATTAGTTAAAAATTGCTAGATAAACTTATTTATTTACTAAAGTGAATACTTTTTTTCCGTCTAGTTACATTTTCGTTGCTGTAACCAATCACCTGGTTACCTTAAACCTGACTTTTGTTTATCACGAAAATTAACCAGGTTTTATAAATATATAAAAATAAAAAAGAATTATCACATTTGAATAATTAAAATGACTAATAAGAATGATAACCGTTGGGAGATAATGGAGTTGCTCCGAGTTAGAATGGGAAGTATAAGACTATTCAGGTGTATAAAACTGTTAACTAACTATTGTTAATAACATGAATGATTTATTGTTAATAAAATGTATAAACAATAGGTGGTATAGTTATTCATCCGGTACCATATATCCAACACATATTTCCTTATTAAGTTCAATGCAGTTTCAGTTGTGGATGAATGTTAACATTTCCCTAATAGCAAAGAATATTTTTGGTACATCCTGAAAATATTCTGAATATACCAAGGAAATATTCTAATGCTCAGCTTCAGGAATACTTCTGGTATATTCTTGGATGATTCATGTTTCTTTAATATTCCAGAAATGTACCATAAATATTTCTGAAGGACATAGGAATATTTTTGACAAATATTTTTGGAATATTCTGGAATATTTCTTGCTATTAAGGTTATACTGGTTTCAGATAAATTCCTGATCACCTTATCAACTTCAAAATTGAATAAACTAAATTCTAATTTGTATCAAACTGATTATTTATAAAGTTATTATATTTTGAGAAATTGATTTATAAATAATTCACTTCGTACCAAATGTTTAAATAAATAATAATTTACCTTTGAAACAAAATTACGCTCCCGATCCACAGTGTCGTAAATATATTTTCGTTTTTGTAGGTTTGATCAAGGGTTGTAAAAATATGGCTACTCGAACGAGATATAAGAATTATAGGCGTTACATGGGGATACTGTACCGTAATTACGTCTGACCAGCTGAAATTCCACACTGTCGTAACACCCTATTGATGTTACCTTACCCCAAAGAATTCAGTTCAGTGGTTCCTCGATGGAACTTTTCTGCTCACTCTTTTAGTCCGCGCGGATAATATATTGGACGTTACATCTGTATATCGCGGATACTACGGACGTATAAGTCCAGTATAAGTCAAGTCAGAATTGTTACATATATGGATTATAACGTAACTCTACGTCGACGTGTTATTCGCGCTGCAACTCTCGTGCAACATATACGCATGCTACAGTTTTATATCTGATATATCATTAAGCGATACTTTCATGTGTGGATTATACGTTTAAACTGTACACACGAATCGCGTATTGAAAAAAAGGCATTCCGTAAAATTACACCACCGATAACTGTAATGTAAATGTCAGAATTCTTGTGGGAATTTCACAAATGAATCTGATATACTTGCGATATTATTTTTAATTAATCAGATATGTCGTGATAGTTTAGGCTCGTAGAAATAATTTAGTAATATTAAAATACATTGAGATTGTTTGTAAATAAAGTCTGGAAAAATGTCAGCAATATGAAATGTTTTCTTAAAATGAAAAAAAGTTCATATTTACCGAAATAACTTGATAAATTTAATGTAAATCGTAAATTGAACATACAAAAGATACAAAAACAATCAATTACTATTAAATTTTGAATAAAAAAGTTATCACAACTAAAACTCCATTAGTTATATTTACATATTAAAATTTAATAAATAAGTGTCAAGTACAGTCTGAAATTTTTATTATAATAACAATTTAGTTTAATATTAATTCACTTGCATGTAAAATTAATTTTAAACTGCGTATCGTTGGACATTGTAAGAAAGTTTTGAATTTTAATATATGTAAAGAAAAAGTTTATTTCAAGTTTACATTTGCAAATCAAAACACCAATACTGAATGTTTTAGTCTGTAAACAAGTATATGATATTTATATATAGTAGAAACATAAAAACTACAAAATGTACATATATATAAATAAGTCTTGATAAAATCATTGATTGAAATTCAATGAATGAGAAAAAAAATTGTATGAAAACAAAATATATTTCCATATATCTGAATGAAAAATAATTTTTAGCTAAATCACCTAAATTTGTATTACTCGCAGATAAATGGTTCGTCAAAGTGAACAAAACGCTACGTATGTGTATGTATTAGCGAGTGCAAGTGGTTTGTTTATGTTGTCACTTTTAACCTAATAAATGTTGTCAACTTTAAACAAATAAAATACAATAGACCTTGCTAATAAACGATATATGAACAAGTTCTTATTGATTAGTTTCTTTCAAAATTTTTTTAATTATTTTTCACATTAAATTATCAAAGTCCAATATATTTTGGTACTTCACTTGGCACAATGAATAAGGTTAGTACCGTAGATGTCAAATCGCATATGATGTTGAATTTTTATGACGTCTTACTACTCCATCTAAAATTTTTGGTAATAACACTTACACGGTTTTACTGTTTCAATAAGATAACCGTAATAAAATTTATTTAGCTGTTATATATAAAATTTCTACTTGTTCCATTACCAGCTAGAAATTTTAGGTATCATTCATAAATTTCTACTAGTTCTCACCAAAAATTTCTTTCCATGTTGTTTAGTATCCGTCGGGTAATCATTTGCGATTTACCAATGATGTACTCAATCAGTATATTCATTCTGATGTTATTATTTTGTGACTTGGAATGTACTATAGATATTTATAAAAGCTTTGTTAACAACTATTTTGTAAATAAAAAGTAACATTTATTTCTAACTCATCGTTAACAATTTGGAATTGTTACTAAGATTAAGAACATCTTCACATTTCAGAATTTCCATGATTACATTTTGGAAATATTATTATAAAACGTCAAAGTAGTCAACATTTTCTTAACAACATTTTCTCTCTTAATGTAATTATCTATAAATAAAATTATAATTAAGTTTACAAATCAAGAGTCCATTTGAGTACTTGTGTGCATAAGTGTAATTTTAAATGTGAAATTTCATATGGGTACCCATATAGGTTTACAGTTGATTTTTTTATTGGAGAATTTAGACCTATATAGTGCCAACTCCAGAAACGACGTGGTAACGCAAATTGGACAACGAGGCAGTTGTCAATCATCATAGATTACATATCGGTTTTCCATTTGTCAAGTATGTAATGAGAGTACACGGGTGGAAAAATATGTCAGAACTTTTTCAAACGTGTACTGAGAAAAATTAAATGGTAACAGTAACAATTGAAATGGTACTTTTTACGTTTAAATGAAATGCTTTATTATTTAAGTGGTAAGCTTTACTATTAAATAGAGAATCCTACCATTTAGATTTTTAAATGAAACAGAAATTTTTCCTTTTAAAAACCGTAATTTTTACTGAAAGACTTTTCTTTAAAACTGAAAGATGATTTACTTTTTTATTTTTGAATAAATTCCTTTTACAAATAAATTAGCCTGACTGTTTTTTTGCAATTGGACGAATAATATGAATTTCAATGGTAGAGGGGTTTTCTTTGGAGATTTTCCATTGAACGGCATTTGATACGACAATGGAAAGAAACACTAAATTATGCGTAACAAAATTATACGTATTCATACAAGTTAGTTTGTTAATGCTATGGTACATTATTATTATGCATTTGACATTCTTAACGTAAAATATAGTATATTAGTAATACACAAACATAATCGATTTTACGAACCGGTTAAATCCATTGATTTTAACTACGTTTGAATGGCAGAGTAATCGAGTTCACTGCTCAATGTAGAATTACAAAATTAAAAATTACAATAAGAGAAAGATTGTTGAAGAAATTGTAATCATTTTTTGTATTTCGAGGACTTAACGTATAAATCTACAAAAGTACAATAAAAAATGATAGAATGTGTTCATAAAAGGTGAAAATATGACTTTTCATTTTATTTGTACAATTTTTTATTATACTTTTTGCAACATTGTCCATCATGTCCTCAAATTATACCGATCTTAAGTTTGTAAAAAGTATCGGCATGTTGACAACTATTTTCTACTTTAAAGTAACAATTCCCGATAAACTGACACGTTTTGTTAACTTAAGTTGGTAATTTTTCAATTTTTTCAAATATATGACCACTTTATTGACATAACACAAAGCGAATGTTCAGTTATTATTAATTTCATTTTCCAAATTGTATAAGAATTTTACAGTGAGAATCATTTTAATTTGTTTAAAAAAATTAAGCTAATTGCTTAAGTAATTTATATACAAGTCACTTTGGATTTCATGTATTTAATATATAATAACATATGTAACCGTCTTCAAGATCGTCTTTAATATATTCGGTTAACACTACTGAACGGATGAATCAATTGACCTAGAATGTTTCTTTTAAATTCGTTCCTACTTTAATATATTTTATAGTCTTATTAGTACATATACTGAGAAAAATGTTATATGAAAATTTATGAATAATTATGTTAAATATACAGTAAGCTAAATTGTTACTTTTATTATACATATATAAATAATTTTTATTATTTTTTTATATAATACAATGTTATATCAATACACAAAGAATACTTTACAAAACCTATATTAAATCCATCGGTAAAGCCATTGTAGGATAAACTAAATATTATTTGTGGTAGGACAAGGTGGTGCGCTGTATATAATTTTAATGATTATGAATTTAAAGAAGATACAAAAATATCAATATTTATGTATTTGGCTATAAGTAACTGATTAGTCGAATCACCAATTTTGTACATATTTTATATGTTAAATAAAATAAAATGAATATTTAAATATGCATACATGCACTGCATGTTTGATTCATCCGTACATTTATCTTATAGGGACTGAACATAACCTCATTATCTCAACGAAAAGTACTTTAACTTCAGTGTTTTGAGGATTAGATAAATTTGTATGGCTGATTCGGTAACACAGTGTATGTAATTCAATTAATTCGCTACGTTAGTTTTTATAAAATGGACTCATTTAAATTTATTTCACTACGATAATTATAATTTCCATTCATCTCAATAACATCCAAAAAATATATCCAATTTAAATAAAAAATTAACTAGTGCACTTCACATTTTTTCCCTGTGTACGTTTAGCTAACTTAAGATAGTAATTCCTCAAAAATTTTCAAACATAAAACTAGTTAATCAATGTCAGTAATATTTATTACTCTTTTCTCTCCTCATAAGATATTTCACGTTTAGAGGGTAGCGGTGGAACCACCTTACCCTGGAACTGAAACTTACATCGATCGAAGAAAAAGGAACATTAATAACTAATAACAATTATTATATAGCAGCAGCAACAACAAGAGCAACAATAATATAATAACAAGAAGAATAAGAACAACAGGAGTAACAATAATAATGAGCGAGCGCGACATTTGCAGGACGCAGAACCGAAACATGCGACAGTCATATCCCGTCACGTGATTCCGTTTGTTTTGCTCTCATTGTGCAGTGGATTGCGTGGAGCGACGAGCAACTATAAGTTGAAGGCAGCGAGCACAAGCTGCAACGGTCCGCTTGCCCCATTGCCGGCTGGTGCCCGCAGTTTTAGTACCATTGTCAGTTCTCGTGAAAAAGTCGGTTGCGTGTCAACTCACGACACACGGGACATTCACTGGGCAAGAGCCCCGCCACGGGTAATAATCTTTTTCTTCTAATGCTCCGTGTGCCTTCTTTTTCTTAAATCCGTGTGATAATACTTTTTTATTTACATTGTCAAAGGGACGCGAAACGCTGCCAGGCCAAAAACTTTTATTCCGCCGGTGGCTCAGGCTCGTTCCGAGGCAATTACAAGCCGCGCAGACCGACAACCGCGCTCGCAACTTCCACCAAGGAGGAAATCAATTTTTGGCAACGCCATGGTGTTTGCGTCAAACATTCGCTCGCTTCGCGGCTCCGGACATTTTTCTCCCCCTTCTATTTTTTTGTTTTCTTGGATTCCTTTTTGGTTTTTTTTTTTTTCCCTTTTTCCCCTTAATCGAACCAAGTCTACCGGATACTCGAGGTGAAATGTCACCGGCTTGTGTGCGTTCTATTTTCAGATTATCGACAAGATTATGTAGTGGCTGTTTTTAGAAACTGTTAAAGCTTCAACGAAAACATCATTCCTATCGTAGATAAAGAATACAGTTTGCAAAGTCATGAGTATTTTTTATGTCGCTGAAAAGGGTATTGGATAATCAAATCTTGGAATCCATCGATAGTTTTTTCTATATACCCAGAAAAATGGGTTATAATGAAAGACAACAGTTGCTACATTGAGGGATATTTATTAGTACTTGCTACTAAATTTTAGGTAAAAGTCTAGTTTAGCGACAAGTTCAATATGAAGGGTAGTCGCACATATCAAAATTGAGCAATATAATGGCATACAATGGCGTGCAATAAAATTAATAATTTAATTAAATAAATGCAATGAAAATAACTAGTTAAATTTCATGTTATAATAAAATTGATTATTTGATCAATTAATAATCAAGTTTTATAATTAATAACAAATTTTTTTTTAGAAATTAATCAAACAAAATAAATTTAACGAAACTAACAAACCTAATTTTAAAAATCTTAATGAATATTATGTATAAACCTTTTTTATATTTTATAAATAACATGTTAAGTCTTTGGCCAGACGATTTTAAAATCCACAATTTATAGTATCTTTATTATTATATATTTTTTTTAAATATGTCTGAATTAAAATTTTTTGAATAATTAATAAATATTGTTTAATATTTGCACACCAACACAGAATTTGGATGCGGGGAGAGGGGGGGGGGGTTTCCGAA
>JABFPN010000409.1:0-48695 GCA_022817305.1 Leptoteleia sp. ZL-2020 | reverse complement strand
ATTATTCACGTTTCTATGTGCTAAATTCACAACTTTTATATCAAATATAGAAATGTAGCCAGTTTTGTCATAGCTTTCATAATAAACGTTGCAAATAGTAATACAAGATTTTTCTCCGTGTAATATATCACAACTTTACGAAAACACTTGGTAAAATATACTCATATATTTCTCTCAGTGTACTTCCTTATATATATAAGTCTAAATAAGTTTATAAAATAAATTTGTTTAAACTTTTAATATCGTAAAGACCTTTAATTAACATTGAAAGTATACTTTCATCCCTTATCAATTTAAATTGGCAAGCCTGATAACCAATTTGTAAGCTCAGTTTGCGATAACATCGTATTGTTTAAAAGAATTTAAAAAAATCATGATACTTATTACTAATTCAAAAGATAACTTCAGCTTTTAAACTACGGAACGCCCGTATTTTCCCCGTAACGTCCGTTACTTTTCCCAGCAGTATCGTAACTAATTTGCATTTGGTAGGTAAAATTTACGGAACGCACTTGATCGGCCATTATTTGCTTTCAATTATAATTCCGCGGAGCATCGTACGATTCTAACCGAAATTCATCTGCGCCGTTATTAACAACTCTCAAAACAAACGCCGAAAAGGAATAAAGGCTTGACCAAAAATTGTGAACTTTCGCGGGAGAATTATTAACGCGATAAAAGTGATTGGCCCCCCGAAAGTAGCCCGAGAGAAGTTTTCACGGTACATAAATCGCAAATTTACGTACAGAATTTCTCATTATTTTCGTGCGTGCTCCGAACGCGAATAACTTCGGTTTTGGATATTTCCAAACGCCCAACGAGAACGCAATTTATGTTTATTTGAACGTCACTGCTTCTCGAACCTCCCACTCAAAACAACGCCACACTCTTGTTTTCTTTTAAATACAATTTCTATCTTTATCAGCCACTTCAGCTCGTAAAATATTTCGTACAAGGAGTTTCTTGTTGAATCTTGTGAATTCCTTCATTGATCGACCGTTATTAATCGAAATAATCTATCGTTACACGGCCAACGATAAAACTTAATTCAATAAATGTTTTTATCGGTAATTGTAAGAGGAGAAAAAAGAAGAAGGAGAGTAAAAAAGGAGGTATTCGTTCGATAAAATGAGATGCTGCGTTTCAAACGAAGCCGTCGCTGGAGAAAGCGGCAAGAAGCGATAAGAAAAAGCTCGCGCCGTAAGCTTGAAAAATAATCGCGATAAAATCGAAACGCCCGAAGTGATCGGTGTTGCCGAAAGAATTTTTTTTCGAAAAATATATCTGTTCCCGATTTGACAAAGTTGTCGCTCGGTCGAGCGATATAACGCAGCTATGTTGCGCGGGATTTTTGGCGAAAAAGGCGCTAAGTTGGTGGCTTTTCTCCCCGCGGGTATTGATATTCCGCCGAAAAGTTTATTCTTGCTACGATTTATTCGGTTGGATTGTTCGTGATTAATTAAGCGCGGTGGAGGTTTCGCGCTTTCTTGCCCCGCCATCCACCCTTTTACATTTTTTACGCGCCTACTGACACATACACACCTTATCCATTACCCGCCAACTCACGAGGGCCTCCGCGGAATTCGAATTTTTCTTCGCTTTTTGTTTCCTCGCTGACGACACCACCCTATTGACTCTCTTCGTGTTCTTGCATTTTTCATTTATACACGCAGAAAAATAAAGAGTTAATTTTACCATAAAAAATTGGATTCCAACCCCGGAAGACAATTTATGAACATACTTACAATAAAATATGAAATAAATGCTAAAATAAAGTACTTTTTCCTATAAATTTATTGGAATTTTCACAGATTTATTGGAATAAATGTTTTATTATAGTATTTCTTTCATAATATATCATAAGAATGTTCATAAATTGTCTTCTGGGGTTGGAATCCAATTATTCATGAGAATATTAACTGTTTTTTCTGCGTGTAATTGACCGCGTCAAAGAATTTATTTCACACGCGAGTTATGCTAGAACGTTGAATTCTAGTTTTATATTCAAATGTCCGACACGTAACAACATATTTTTTGCCAATTTTCGCCATATTTTTTATTACTTTCTAATTGATCATAAATTATCTTCGAGGTAACTAATTATAATATATTTTTCTTTGCAACTGATAGAAGGTAAGGAGTAATTTTTATATTTATATATGAAATCAAGATATTTAACAACAATATGATGCCCTTGGGCATCATTGAAAACTTTTGCGAACTGCCCGCTTATTTCCCTTGATAATACATTCAGCGTGAAAATTAAAGGATCGACAAAAACATACGAAATATAATAATATTATTATATTGTGACTTTTGAACGAACGACTGAAGACCTTTATTACACCTTTCATTTATAACATTTAATGAAACTGTTATAATTTAATATTATTTCAAATAACGTAACAACAAGAAAGAATGTTACGAAACTTGGCAATCTCCAGAAGTTAAGCTAACTTTTGGATCAGTATTGTGGAAATAGTATGCATATTGCCGTCTCCGGCAAAAGTTAAAAGTTTCGCAAAACTCTTTATGCAATTAGATTGAAAGAAGTGCAGTTTAATGCACGTACAATTTTAAATGCGAATACGAAATTGGAAAATAAGTATTAATAAAGTATTAGCTGGATCGGGCAGATTGAAATGCAATCAAAGTAAGCGTTCCGAGTTTGAAAAAATTAACAAAAATATAACTTCCTCTACTTCTTTTTTGCAACAATGTAGGTTCGTTCGCTTGTTAGGCAAACCATTAAAAGTTCATTTTTTTTTCTTTTTTTTTTGTGAATGAAGAAAAGTTTTTAACGATCTCGTTCAAAAGAACCAATTTCTAAAATAGCCAAATCAACTGCGTTAAAAAAATAATAAACAGTAGATTGCGCTCGAAACGGCAAAGCAAATTTAACTAGACCATAAAAATACAAACTTGACCGTTATTACAAAGTTTTGGCTTGTGTTTCCCCCCCAAAATTATCGCCCGTAACAGCATTTGCCTGATGGTATACATTTAAATATAAAAATTCTTACGGCATTCGCGGGATTTCTCATCTCATTACCAATTCCCTAATAGTATGGCAAAAGTTACCAAAATTACGATAAGTGTTACTGTGTTTTTCGCAAATTTTTACCGCATTTTTTTGCCGCTTTTACCATACTTTTACGAACACAACGAAGATACGATAAATATCTCCTTTAATATATTGCAATAAAATGAAGTAATAAATTGTGGAATCTGTTATCCTCGCGTATAATGTGAAAAAATTATTTGTTAATTAAAAAACGAAGAACTCGCGTCGCACGAAACTGTTCTAAAAGTAAAATTTCCGGCGCATTCAATTGTGAGTTTATTGACAATCGATTTTCGAAATAAAGTGCGGCGCACAATGAAGATGCTCGATTCAGAAAATAGGCAACTGAAAGCTGCGCTGCGGTTGACGTGTATATTGACATGGCCATTCAACTAAACGTTGCAGTTTGCAACTATTCCTTTTGCTCCCGCTAAATCAGGAAGAATTGCGAGCGGGTTTTTCCGCGGCGGCTTATTAAATCAACTTCGGCGAACGGTTCTCTTAAAAATGAATTATCCTTGTTCCAACAATTTTTATCTCGCATTTTCTTCGTTGCCCGTCAATAAAAGCGAATAAAAAGGTATGTCGCGAAAAGTTAACGGGACTGTTTTTTTTATCATACTTCTAATAATGTTTCAATATTCGCCAGACCTTCCGGTTGACTCTGCAATAAAAGTTTTCAATCTCACCGACCGTCAAGAATTAATATTTCAAATTGCGATAAATCAATATCGAAAACGGCGGTAAGAAGCGATACAATAACAGTTTTTTAAAAATTGCTTCCGGTTCTCCGCATTGTCAAAGGATGTCGCGCATATATCACAATTCGACCATTGTAAGTCGTTCTATTATGATCGTAAAGAGAATCCGCAGTATCTGCCATAATAATATCCATTTTTATTGCCGAATGCGGAATCCGGAGGCTGCCGGTGCAGTGGCAGCCACCCTCTTTATTTCGATAAACATTGCCACGTGTGCGGCCCGCGTATGCATATGACACGCACTCACACATCAATTGCATTATATTGTATTATACTCGACGTGATTTAACGCGAATATGAATACGACAATGTTCCTTCCCACCGATCGCATTAATTAAAATTAAGTGCCGCGACTGGTGCAAATTAATGGCAAAAATGGGCCAACATAAATATTACGCGTCTTTTGTGCCGAAATAAATTGGATACTTCTGCGGCACGCGTTACGCGTACTCCAGAGGAAACAATTGTAATGATTTATCGCGTTGAAAACGGTGACTCGCAAGTAATCTTTGTCCGTACCCTGCGATGTATTATTTTGAAGATGAAAAATCAAATAATGGGACTTTCATAAATATTTCGTGTCGTGTAATTTTACATTGGATGGAATATCCGGTAAAAACATGTTTGTTTTTGTTTTCAAAAAATGTTAAACAGCAACATTTTTAACGTTTTCTCTTATTATATGTAATACAATTTTGAATATGAATATTAATTACTCGTGTAGAAAAATACAGATTGATGGCAACTGGAAATCGGTTGGATGTAAAGCTGGATAACCGCTGGGTTCTGCAAATTTCCAAACTTTTGAAATATCTGGCAAAAAAAGATGCTGGATGGTAAAAGCTATTATAAGTGAATCATTCCGATTCGATTCATCACCTACTGGAGACCAATATTCAGCCGTTTCAAGAGGCTAGAAACGCACAGAATTCATCGATTATCAAACTTTATATCTAGTCATTAACCAGTTGTTATTCATTCTTCATCTAACTTATATCCAGCCGATCTCCAGCTGCTATCCAGTTGTATTTTTCCACACGAACAAAGTTGTTCGTAATGAATGGAATATTCAGTTGCAATTGAAATACACTTTTATTAAGTAAAAATAAATTTTATACTTAACAAATATTTCTGTAAAGTAAGTTCATTTTTAAATAAACAAACAGAAATTATTTTATGCAAATCCCTTATTCTGACGCAAAATGTTTCATCCTACGCTGATCCGGAAATTTTATAAAACGTGCACTTTTTTCAGGTAATCAGTTTTAATGCAATATTACTGCGCCGCAATTCGTGCATTTTTGCTCGGTTATCCGGTGGAAAATATTTATTTCGGAGATGATCCGAAGTTATCTGCCTGTAAAATGAAAACCTACGAAATTCTAAATGATACTTTGAACAGTTTTAAACCTTAGCGACGGACCTCATTTTTGAGCCTCCGCATTACATATGGAAATCGTTGGGAAACTCACGGAACACAGTATTACATTTTCGTTTCATAATCTGCCTTTGCCGGTGCTTTCGTGCAATATACGTCGTCTGGTTTAGGGTGACTTCTCGAAGCCACTGGCTGCACCTAATATTCTGTGACATTTATTACTAATACGGCCGCGACTTGATTCTGTTTAGTAACACTCTGTCGAATTATTGATGTTGTGTCGTTTGTATAATCGCACTGACAGGCGTAAACGATGGATGAAAATATATCAACGGTGCATTTCATTTCGTATCAATTTTAGGAAGTGCTCGTCGGCAAGATTTAACCAAAATTAACATTTACACATAAATCTGAAAAGACCCTGATTTTAATCACGTCACTGTCATTAAATGTTTGCTTTTGAGAAATTTGATTATTTTCTGATTTTTTTCTCATCCTCGACATTTTCACTGGAACACAAAATTTCTTTAAACAAATTATTCAAAAATTATTATTATATTTTATTAGACTCGAAAAGAATTTCGTGTAATTGGACAAGAATATCTAGCGTTAATGGTTACTAATATTTTTCGCAATTCTTTTTCTCAGTGTAAACGCAAAAATTGCATTAAAAAATTATGGTCAAAATTAATAAAAATTCATACATAATATTTATTGTTCGGATTATACTGCATAAGAATTTCTCTCGTTTAGAAATCTCTGTTCATACTTGTAAACGTTGAAAAATTCATTTTCTTATATTTTTTTGTAAATTGATATAATGCATCCTTACAAATGATATTGTTTTAAACTTGCGATTATTTTAAATTAAAATAAAAAAAAAAGAGTTAGATTGTTAATGCATACGGTACAGTCGTTAAGGGAAAAAGTTCGTCAATTGACATAAAAAGAACATCGAAAGGCCTAAAGCGGAGGCAGCTGGCTGAGATTGCCGAAGTGGTTTTAAAAGGTCGTCCTGGCGATTTCTTGTACCTTTCTATATTCTCATATTTAAACGCACACACGCGCGTCGCTTGCGGAAACCGGACCCGTAGAACTGGTCGGCAGATGGCACGCGCTGGGCCCGACCCTCCATTTTCAGGATCCTCGCGTCTCCTCAAACAGATTCGAAGGGCTTGCCTCCTTCGGGGGTCATCTTAAAATACGAACTCGTGCCTCCTCATAATTAGTTAGACCTTCGTACGGTGCTAAAAACCACAAGCCAACTCAAGACGCTCCTTCCCAAAAACTGAAAATCACTTCCTGGATATTTATCTTGCCGAGGAATAATTCGTTCGTCCAACCGCCGTGGCTGAATAATTTGATGGTCGTGTAATTTCTTTCATTTGGTGTGTTATTAATGATATAAAGCAATTTCTAATCCGAGTTTAAATTATAAACATTTATCGTTGATAATTGTACATTTTTCTCTGTTTACGAATTTGCAAATTTGATAATCCTAACTTCAATTTTAAGCTGTATAAGTATTACAATTATTGTTAGTTATTATTGAACAAAGGAAGACTCGAATTTGTACAGTTTATTCTATATAAGTATATTTTATAATACTCTTTTTATATTTCAAACGTTAAATTGACGTTTTTGAAGTATATACTTAAATTATTCAGAGTTACATAAGTTTAATCTGAACGATTGTAAATTAAATTCAATATTTAATTTGTCTAAATAAATAAAGAAAAATTGCAGTGATTTTCAATTTCTGGAAAGTCATACTAAACTGTCTGCATTAATAGACCGTAAAAACACTAGGATCTTTTATATTATTACTATCAATTTAATAACTAAAATCTTTAATTTTAAATTAAAGAACTAAAATCTTTGGTAAATTTAGAAAATTCACAGTATATATAAGATCGGTTGGATTAAGCAATTTTTAATTCGACTTTTCATCGAATAGTAATAATACGAAGATGATAATCAGATTTGTTTGGCTGGCTGCTGTAATAAAACAGAGGATTTTCGAAATTTGCACCGTTCGAACGTGACACAGTCTTGAAGCGAGCAGGTGCACAATGTATCACGAAAGACCTGCGTCTTCTTGTTGGTCTTGGTTGTAATAGTGGCGCGCTGCGGCCTTTTGGATCGGCGCAAATCCCACCTGCCGATCACGTGGTACCCCGCACCGTTCACGCTTGATTTATTTTTCAAGAATACCTTCACCGATTTTCATCGTCAAACAATCAACCCATTAACGAGTCGTAAAGATTGCGTTACGCTTAACTTATTCAACTATAATACACTTTATGATGTTTAATTACGCGTTTAAAGACTTTGAATTTTGCGGCGCATTTAAAATGTTAGGCAGCAGGTAAAATTATTATTATCATTCGAACAAAAGTTGAATTGTAAATTGTTATTTTTGCACGAATTATTTCAAAGTAAGTATTACGATGAAATGAAATTATTTATAGGAAATTAATTATTATGAATAGGTTGATTATTAACCGGATGCATTATATAAATGATTTGACGGTGACTAAGCGAATCTCCTCTTGAATATTTCTGATCCGCTGATGAATATAAATAACATAATCATTCGAATGCCATATGTCGCTTGGACACAATAAATTTATGTATGAATTCATTATTATTTTTCTTAAGATGGTTGACGTTGCAATTTTTACTATTTTTTATTATTTGCGTTAAAATCGATCTTGATATCAATAACAGCTATTTTGTTGCTTTTTATTCGCTGATATTTTGTTAATCAAACGAAACGATTTGACGTAGGACTTTTCAAATTCATCTTTTCACACAAAGAAACTCTTTATCTGAGGGCACACCTGCTAAACAACCACTTTTATTTCGTCCAATGTGATCAGATAGGAAGAATTACACCCTGTAAAAATTTATGATCATAATTATTGATGGCAGAAGTGTCAAGTTATATTAAGAACAACACAACTGCTGTTTTTAAAGTTGCTAATTGCAAATATTGTTTTAAATATAAGTTTTAAACTATCATTGCTATGAGCAGATGCTACTTATAACCACTCGGGAACATGCATACATTTATAATATAATATCAATATAGCGCAATCATTTTGTATCAGAGTGAAAGTGAAAACGAAATCATAACAGTTTTCATCCTGGAGAAATTCCTTTTAATAATTAATTTCATATATTTATATCTATCGAATTTTCGCAAATAAGAAACTTTTAAAGAATTCACTGTTTTTGTCTACATATATTACTCTTAGATTTTTATAAAAAATAACCACTTCAATCTATTTATACGTATAATTATTATACATAACCTGAGTAACAAAACTTCAGTGCCACAGCAGAAGCCATATGCGGCAAAATCTAAATCTAGATGAATCAAGTTTTATAAAACTTTGCTACAAATTCAGCCATGTGTCACAGTATTTCCTACATATGGCTTACCTGTAGCTTTCTCTTAAATTCCATTACTATATCACAATGACTAATGCTATAACATTAAAATCATTTCCAAATATGAAATAGAAACTATATAATTACTCATATAATAATTATCAAATAATATACTCCCACAACTTGCAAATTATTTATATGAACATTTACCACAATATAAAGTATTACTATACTTTTCATTTAATACTCCA
Source organism: Leptoteleia sp. ZL-2020 (assembly GCA_022817305.1). Classification (NCBI taxonomy): domain Eukaryota; kingdom Metazoa; phylum Arthropoda; class Insecta; order Hymenoptera; family Scelionidae; genus Leptoteleia; species Leptoteleia sp. ZL-2020. Next base: position 39,845 of record JABFPN010000409.1, on the reverse strand, counting down.
TAATAATAGAAATGTTTTTAACTTGAATTTGTTAATGTTGTTAATACTATTTTACGTTTAATAAACTATGTAAAATTGTGCGAAAAGTACACACACATTACATATCGTTACTTGAACACTTAAAGCACATGTTGAATTTTGCATTGCATGAATTTTTAGCATGTTGCATCATAAATCATGTAACGTTGCGCGTATTACCTGCAGCACATTTTGCCAATTATATATCCGACGGTAAGCATACATTTAAAAAGACTTTCTAGAGTTAATCAGAAAAGGAAGTCAGGTTGAAGCAAATGGATCAAAAGCTGCAACGGCGGAGACGGCGAGACAGAAGAGAAATATAAGCACGAAAGACGAGAGGCGCATTAAGCGCGGTTCAAAACTGCTAATCACCAGGAGTGTTTCTCATAATAAGCTCATTTAGCAAAGTGAGCTACCGAAAATACCTCTTTAACTTCGTAATATCAATTATTTTATTTTATACATTGTTCTATTAATCAGGACTTATTAATTTCTTTTAAATAGTTTTTTATTCGTTTTTAATTGGACTCGGATTGTATTTAATGAAGTGGGACATAATTAGAAGACACCGATGAATTATTTTACACCAATAAATAATATTCTCTAGGGAGCATCAGTTGGAAATGTTTAATTCCACATTTCTAAACATCAACAATCTATTCTTCCTCTATTTGGGACATTGGATTTTTCAAATTGAAATTCCATTTAATGTAATAAAATATAATAAGCGTATAATACAATATATAATATAATATAATGTAGGATGTATTTACTTGATATAATATTCGCTCATGAATTATGTGACCGATATATATAATACAGGCTAAGTAACTCCTGAAGTCTAACCGATCATGGCGAGTTCTCTCCGGAACGCGAAGACACACAAACTCAACATAATACACTTAACAACAACGTTTACTTAATTTATCCTTTAGTTATCTTGAATCAAAATTATATTTTTAAGATTAAGATTGCGTGAAAAATGTCAATTAACATTTAAACGTTTTTCAAATTTTATAATAGTATTAATAGTAATTCAACTATTTCTTTAGATGGCCATAATATTTTATATGAGGAAGTATTTAAAAACACATATTCAAAAAAAAGGAAAAAATTACAAGCGAAAGAACGAAAAGGAGGATTTTGACTAACAGCAGAATGTTAGCTGTTAGATGCAACGTTTGTAACGTAAAAGTGCAGTAGTAACGAAGGAGGAGAAAAGGCTGACTTGGATGATTACTGACCCACATCCAACTGCAACAAACAAAAGCTCGCTTTTTCCACACTGTTAGTCCTCCAACATGATGCGCTGGCCAGAACCGAAATTACAAGTTTCGTTGATGCTACAATTCCGTCCTTTCATTCCCTCAACGACAAAAATAATCGTTTAATATAAAGTACGAAAAGATTCAAAAAATTATTGAACCATGATTGGAAATACAAAATATAGACCAGCATTGCGGTTTCAGATCCATAATCAGAAGATGATTAAATGCGAATAACAAACAACATTTCAAGCATGAAAATAACGAAATTTTGTTATATTTTTAAAAGGTCAATAAGTTGAATTCTGAAATTGTATAATTCAAATTGTTATAAATCTAGGTCACAAGATAATAGTCCCAGAAAACGAGAGTTACTTTTTTAACAGTACAAGAATCGTTATATAAATTATTTCATTTCCGAGGATTCACTTTCAGTGTCGAAATCAAAATAATTTGATTTTATGGATACGCTTTGATTGTTATTGCTAAAAAAATTGAATGAAGTACGCCAAGCGTATGAAGAGCCGCTGTAATTCGTCCGCGAATCTAAGAAATAGCAAAGAAGAGCCGTGAACGTGATCTCCGGCTACAACGATAACAGAAATAACGAAACCAATTTCCAGAGATACCTGCAGTCAACTCGGTGGAATATGAGAAGCGACGGATTTCCGCCTAAGAAATCTTCATAAGATTCTCGTTTCGCGAAATTTTATTAATAACTGTGGATATCAATTCGAAATGTGTATATTTTTACCGAACCGAGGTCATGATGAAAAATAACCTTTGATTAAAAATATACAAGGATTTTTATAATAATTCGGAGACAAGATGCAAACTTGTAGTATTTTTTGTTTAAATATAGTATAGTAAAATTGATAAAACAGATTTTATACAAATATTTAACCCTAAGAAATATGAAAATTGTCTTCACCTCTTGTAATATTCTCAGTTATCTGGAATTTTTTTTAATTTAATGCATCTTAGGCCTTTATTTAAATTATTTAGAGGGGAAAATTCTTTAACAATGCACAGCATTAAAAATAAAAATTAAAATTTTTAAATTCCTCTACTTACAGGAGCACGGTACATTCCAGAATCGTATTTACTCGACAATGTTAAACGCCTCTAAAGTTGACCCATATTCCAGATTAAACTCCGTATACTGAATTAAATTTAACTTTAATATATTTAAGAATGAATCACGTGAAAATTATTGCACTCTTTCAAACCAGCGTAACAATATTTTATCCAGCGTGTACACTCTCAAGAAAATGATTTCAGAATTGTCTTCGGCAACAAAGATAAACTGAACTAAAGGAAATTAAATGGAAAATACTTGAACCCGAGGAATTCATTGTCGAGAGACAAGGGATAACGTGAAGGAGCATAAATTTGCAAAATATAAAGCGTTCGAATGAATAAGACAACGGGCTGAAAAAAAAAGGAAAAAAACTCGCGCGCGAAGCTGCAGGTGTTATTTGTACCTATCCGACGAAACGTACGAAGCCTTATCCCGAAAGTAATATAATACTTTCGAAGGCACCGTGAAGGATCGACCGAGCAAATAAATGATGCACTCGTGGAAAGACGGCGAGGTGTTTCGGCGTCTGGGACGGGATGAACGAGCAGTCTGCGAAGAAGAATGGTCGTCGCGGGGCGGCGACGCGGACATCGGAAATGGCGGCTTGGATAAAATTTTACCAAAACATGACGCAGACGGGGGGGAGTCACTTGTTGACCAAGTCGAGAACAAAATGAACATCGCCACGAATGTTTACTTTGAATTTAACTTCGACGTCCAAGACGTTCGCGATCACTTTTCGAGACTCGACGCCCGCACCTCGCTTTGCCCGCGCCCCGCTTTGCCCGCGCCCATTCCATTCCCCATTATTTCGGACGACGTTTCGTTCGTCTTTGAGTTGCCATGGGAACGGCGAAGCATTCGCACGTTATTTTTACCGATATTGACAGTTCGGTTCGTCCTGGCATTCGAGCCTCGTCGACACGAATCATCGATAATTTCTACCCTAGTACTTTACATGCCCGATTGTCGCCTGGTCAATTTTTACTAGGGAAGTTGGATGAAGGCTAGCCAACCACTAGATAAATGGCTGGCAGAAGTCGGCTGGATATTGGCTGGATCAGCCAGCCAGTATTCCAGCATTCCTGCAAGTGATGAATCGAATCAGAATGATCCACTTATAATAGCTTTTAGAACCCAGCTTCCTTTTTTGCCAAATATTTCAAAACGCTGGAAATTCGCAGAATCCAGCGGTTATCCAGTCCTCATCCAACTCATGTCCAGCCGAACATCCAGCCAATCTCCAACTATATTTTTCCACGCGGAAGCGCCAGAGCGACACAATAAGTCGGTGGATAAAAAGATGAATTGTTCAAGTACGGCGAGTTGTCTGCATTCGCAGCGGTCAGGGCGGTGTGTGCGGATGGGTAACGCCCGCCGGGAATTGTGCCGCTCAGAGCGGGGCATTCGAGGCCGATGGCATGCTGCCCATCGAGGACGCACCACCACCACGAGGTCTTTCGAGCTTTCTTCGGCGGGGCCGCCGCGGCAAAGCACGTTCCCAGGGCTGCGCCGCTTCTGGACCCGGAAGCCACGGTTACCGGTGTAAGCAGCGGCTCGTTCGCGGCCGCACTTTAAGCCGGGAGTTTCTTTGACTCACAACAATAAGGCGCCAGATCAAAGGCGACGAAAACAAGGTGAAATTGAAGACTGCGAAGTTTGCCGCGCAGGAAATGCTGCGCGCGGTCGTTGCACCACTCCAGTACGATTCAATTACGGAGCATTTATTCGGAATGGCGAAATTAATTGCTGCGGAACGTTCGGCCCACGGACTATTATCTGATAATGATGACGATATTGATTTTCGTAGACCAAGTACCCAACGGGACCCACTCGGCGTCTATTTCACCCGGAACAATTGATCCCCGGCAAGGAGGACGCGGCAAATAATTATGCGCGGGGACATTATACTTTGGACAGGCAAATAATTGATCCTTGCCCCCGTACCAGCGCGCAAGATTGCGGAAAAATGCACGGCGCTGCGAGTATGTATCTTGATAATGGAAATTCGATTCGGTTTCGTTCGTAAGATTAAATCTCTTTTCCATTTATCTCGTATTGCTATTGAAAATTTATTCGTGACATTTGTGTCTGTGTAACATTTAATGTCGCGTGCAATGGTAAGTTCTTGTACGTTCAATCCTGCAATCCTCAAGTTACATTAAATAAGTATGTTGTTACAAATTGGAACTTAGTTCACTACAATTTGAAATGCACTGGTTCTTGAAATTTAATATTCCTTTTTTCTCCGTGTAAAACAATTTGTACACTTGTTTTCCATATACTGAGGTACGAGTGTCCTAAAATCATTACAAATAATAGTTAAATGTGCAATATTGTTGTTTTCAGTGTACGAACCGTACCGATAAGTTGCATGGATTTCACATATATTCCACGCATTTAGTGGCAGAAGTGGATGTGGATTTGGAGCGCTATTAATGGAAGAACTGTCTCTTGGCTGTGATAAAAAGTCAAAGCTCGAATTCGCCGTCCATCTAGTCGGCCTTCGTAAGGCCTTATAATGCTATTCTGACAAGCCACTCGACCCTCGAGCATTCCGTTTGCGCATTTCTAGTAGACAACGAAGCTATCTATGATATCTTCAGGCGAACTTGGATATTGAAAGGCCGACGTACGCGAATCTCAATCGACTCATCGACCAAATCGTTTCCTCGATTACTGCCTCTCTTCGCTTCAACGGTGCCCTAAATGTTGATCTCACTGAATTTCAAACAAATCTGGTGCCTTATCCAAGGTAAACGATGATTCTGTTCCGATCAAAATGTAAATGAAAATCGGATGCTCGCGTCTCGTCCTGGAAATATTGATTTGCATAGGTCACTTTGTCACGTAACACAAATTATTAATTCCTTTTTTTTTCACGTGTAGACTATTTTTGGGAACATTTAAAACCAACCAACTTGTATATTCAAATGATTATAATACACTTCATATGTATTATTCGTTTGAAATATAAGAAGAAAATTTATGGAAAAACATACCCTTGATTCATCTTGTAATGAAATCATTATAATTCAGAAATAAATTATGCAATTACACCTTTGAAGAATTTAATAAATTATTATAAATATATTTCATAATTGTATGATCATCAACTTGATTTGATAAATAATAAAAAAAAAAGTTATTAATTTAAAGCTAGAGGCTTGGGAGATTGATGAAAATGAAATTGCGAAAACTCAAAGGAACCCTCTAATTAGGGTAAAATATTTTCGTTCATTCCGCGCACGTAATACAAATCCTTTGTCCCAGGATACACTACCCCCTTGGTAACGTACGCGCCAATCACCTCGAGTGAGAAAGCTTGTCACGAAAATCAGTCCGTCTTGGACCTGACAACGGCGTGTTTCGATTCGTCAAATCAGATGGTCAAGTGTAATCCTAGGAATGGCAAATACGTGGCCTGTTGCTTACTATACACAGACGTGTCCAAAGACGTGGACTCTTCAATCGCAAACATCAAGACCAAAAGTTTTATTCAATTTGTCGACTGGTGTCCGATGGGATTTAAGCTACGTAATTCACTACGAAGATAAAGAAGAAACACAATTGATATTGCCAGATGAAATTTGATATGGAATTGAGAAAGGTACCCAGGTAGAAATGTTGCTAATTCCTCGCTAGTAATGGTTAGATACTAGCAAGTTGTACACCTAGAGAAAAAATTTATTAATTATAAAGAAATATATTTAGTTGAAATAAAGTAAAATTATTTGTTTGTTGAGAAAAGACACTAGCTCGAATATACAAAATAATAAGCTATTTTATAAAACGCATTATAAACTTCTATCAATATTCCTAATATCCAACAAGATTGCATGTATCTGACAAATTTAAAGGCCCTCAATTAACAGCCTTGAGTATGATATAGCAATTCACAGCCCGGGCAACGATGATAAAAGGTATTATTAGATTAAACGGCGCAAACAGTTAGGGTGTATGTAAACCGTATTATGACGATTGCGCCGTTATATAACATTGCATTGTCACGTGACGTTTGAACTAGGTTGGCATCAATTATCAACTCCCCCCAATCGTCGTTCCTAAAGGAGACCTGGCTAAGATGCAACGAGCCGTGGCGACGTTAGCAAACACAACAGCCATCATGGAAGCTTGGAGAGAACTAAATTTTAAATTCGATCGAACGTTCGAGAAGCGAGCTTTCGTTTATTGATAACTGTACAATTTTAATAATCGTCATTTTTCCCGCGCGAAAATTTTCCACAGGCAATTCCAAAGGAAAGAAAGAAAACAAAGAAAAATTCAATTGCAAAGTGGCAACAGTTTGCGTGCGAGCGAGAAACACTTCACAAATCAAATGTATGGATTTTTAAAAGTGGATAAAACTGTACGTGCCATCCCACGTCCAATTGGAAAGGCGAAGAGATTGCAAATGAAATACGAACGAAAGATAATCGTGCGGTAGTTAAACCACTTTATTTGTACGCTGACTGACCGGTGTGTATTTATTCAAATAAAAGTTGTTGGGAAAACAATGAAAGAACAGTGGCGGCCACGAATTAATTTTTGATATAATACACTGAGAGAGAAAATTCGTAAAAATAGCCACGCGAGAGCTGGGAATTTAATTCATTAGTTCTTATACGAACATAATCATTTTGATATATATATATTTTTACCAGTTCTAGTACATCCATAGAAACGACCGCGAGCGACATACGCTCTTTTGTTAGTGAAAAAAAGTATGAGTCAGACTAGGCGAACCTCTGTCTCTTCATTTCAAATTGGGTACTCGCGTCACGTTTGCAACCAATATCTGGAGCGGTGTTTACTTTACAAACATTACAATTTAAACCGTGATTGCTTGCGTGTATGTGCAGAACTTTTCTCAGCTGATATTGTCTTCCAACTAGGTACGTCGCCGAAGCTATGGACGAGAGTGTATTTAGCGATGCCGGGGAGGATTTAGCTGCGCTGAAGAAGGATTACCAAGAGGTCGCAATGGACTCGACCGAAGGCGACGACCAAGGTGGCGAAAATTAAAGCCAAGAGAAAGTTTCCGTTAATTCGGCAAGTCTTCGTTGCGCGCCGAATAGGATGAGCGATGAGTCAGCCACGCGTCAGGACTCTAAACCCTCTTTTGTATTCGTCCTTTTTACTCTTTCATTTTTTACCGTTCCTTTTACAACTCTTCTCAACTTTTTTACTCAACTTTCCTCCATTTTGTAACGATGTTTTCTCGCTAACGAGATGTATTGTACCGTTTTATGCTCGTCTTATTTTCCGACAAAATAAACAGAAATTAATACCGATTCGGTTCAGGTTGTCGCTCTTATTCAATGCTGTAATATAAAAGCTGGATTCTAACATTCGCGCTGGACTTTCGTAAATTTTAAAAATCAAAGTATCATGTTACAAACAATTTTAGTATAAACGCAAAACGTAATTGTTTTTAAATTTATACCAAATCCGTTTCCGATGTGGGAAAACTCGTATGTTGGTATCGATTTTGAATATCGGCACAATAATGGCGGGAAAACATTTTCCGCGTTATTATCGATTTCGCATTATCAAGCGCTATTCCTGATCTCGCATGAATCCGAGTTATTACAAGCGGTACACGACGTTGCCGAAAAACATATATTATTCATTGCGCAAATTTTACGCGATATACATTGAGCGTTCGCAAATCGATAATCGCTTTGTTTCATGAATTGGTAACTTATGTAAAATAATTTAATGGGATTGCCGCCGCGAGTCGGTATTCATAAGTTTCGAATATCAATGCGCATTGACTTCGTTTAAGTTGTTTTAATGGTCGCCCTGCGTTCCGAGCGCGAGGTGTCAACGAACCCGCTGAGCGCTGTTTTTTTAACAATACACCGTTGTTATATGTTGACGTTTTTTTTTTCCTACCCTTTTTTTGTATTATTTTTTTCTCTTTTACCGAGCATTTATCTTGGTAAAGCGGTGTCATAAAAGTGGTCCGTGAACTATGAGCTATTCGTACACTTGACAAATAGTGCATAATAAAGTGCTTTTTAAGGGGTTTAACTATCAGCGGTGTCACGTGCAACTTTTATATTTCAAGCAGTAACATGCGACATTCAAAACGTTAGCGCGACTCCATCGCTATTCCGCGGCCGTAGAGCGTGTAGCTCATTGCCAAGGGCGATTCGTATGCTGGATGGCTGCCGAGTATCGTATTAGAGAAGCTCCCGCGGAGGAGCCGGGCGAGGGTTTGTTTCAAGTTGCGGCAGCAACAACACGGCGAGCCCGAGAGGGTGCTTGCAGTCTGTCGCTGCAGCCAACACGCTCCACTCATAAACTATTCTTTTCTTGTCTCAACTGCAGCCTCGTTCGATCCTAGATGCCGCGCTCGTACGACTCACCTAGACTTTTCCTACCGCGATAATTGTCGACTTCTTTGTCGAGATCGTTTCGGGACCGAAGAAAGGCGACGGATTTCGTTTGTAATAATAACTTCTCCTATTAATCAGCCAGATTTCCCATTGTCTATAAATATCAGCGTTTTAATCTACAATGGGCCAAATTTCTCTGGAAACATTACCGTAGTTTCCCTATAGGTGAATAATTATATATATTATTTAGAACTTAATAAATGGTAAACAAATTTATCTGCGTTGAACCCAATCCACATTTTACAAATTGGAAGTCTCGTGTTCTCACCACCGAGCTGTAAAGACATATATAAAATTTAGTATTATCGGGAACTTATCTCTAAAAAAAACTCTAATAAAGTTTAAACTTTCAGAAGACATTATTTTCAGTGGTGAGCACACGAGATTTCTAATTTGTAGGACCTTACTTCAAGCACACATTCTTTAAATTTTTTTTAAACTCCTAAAAATATACCAAAAATATAATAATCCCTGGCTTATTAAAAATATATCCCTGGGATATTATACGACCGAACATACTTGCAGCATAATATACTATTTTATAACATATGCATCGAAAGTGCCCTTCATTAATCGGTTTTTAGCATGGAAATTGTCAATTTCCCCAATAAAATAATAATTATTATTTCCTTGCTTAAAGGGAAAGAATCATTATTTCTCTGGTATAAAATTTGCTACTTTTGATGCTAAAAAAAGATTAATAAAGGGGCACTTTCGTTGCACGTGTTATAAAATAATGTATTATGCTGCAAGGACTGAAAGACCGTCATTAATTACATGAGTGAAGTTGGCTGCACAAAGGCGAGAACGAATTCCGAGCCATAGGCGAGTGCAGCCAACTTTACTCTGGTAATTAATGACGGTCTTTCGGTCCTTGCAGCATAATATGCTATTTTCTTATAACTCTAGGAAGTAGATGGCTATTAAGCCAAAAGATAAATTATTATCTCACATAGTGAAATAATATTAGTATGATTTTTCTTAAATAAATAAGAAAACTTGTATAATTCACTTCGATAAGTTTCAATTATTGAAAACTACAGTAATTTTTCCATATAAATTTTTCTCAGTTTACATTAAAATTGTTCGTTGTAAACTATTTAAATATTTCATAAAATTTTCTCTCAGTGTATTAATGACAAAAATTATAACAATTCATGTTCATACAATATATAATAAATCTTGTGCTAGCACTTTTAAAAATATATTCTTATCTTAAGCAGAATCCCATTATGTGTACAATCCTCTTATTGTTTGATCAAGAAGATGTCAGAATATCTTAAACGGATTCTGATTGGGATGACATAAAAAGAAATTAGAACACCTAAAATCTTTTTGTGAAAATTTGCTTTAGAATTTATGAAATAAAATTAAACAAGTAGACGATACTCCACTTTAAAGAATAATATCGTTTGTAGCAAATAAATTAAAATTGAAATAATTTTAAATAATATAGTAAAGAAAATTTACCTTTGTATAAATGCAGTATAACAGTGTACAATAGTTCTGTTATAAATGTATAAAAATTGTGATGATATAAAATAAGTCAATTCACTTTTTTCCATGGCACTATTAGATACCCTCTAAAATACCTCTTTTGAAGTATGATTGATACGATGTACTTCAAAATATATAAGCATACAATAACAATTGACACGTATTGGATCCAAGCCCATTTGTATTTCTCCCATACGCCCAGCTCGTATAGAATATTTTGCTCGTTATAGAAGATTTCGCATTTCACCACCACCTCTTCATCTTCCGCAAAGCCACTTTGCCAACTCGTAAGATCGTTTACTATTTTAGCTGAAACTGAATATTGAATAAGTTTGTCTCGTCGACTTAAACTTTTGGTACTTCAAAACAAATTTTAATTGATTTAAAATTCGCACGCATTTATTACGTTTTTACTTACAAATTTTACTTACAAATTTTACTGCTATTTGAAAACCGAAAGTGGGGAAATTCATCGTCTTCGGTTTTTGCTACCGACATGAAGTTGTTATCCAAACGAATGGCATATTTTTGTAATAATAACAAGTCTCCAGAAATATATACCTTTTGGAAGTCTTGAATAAAAGAGTAATCTAAAACCGCTGTTGTGTCAAAAGCAACTTGTATATGCTCCTAAAATGTCACAAATATAGCAAAGTGAAAGTAGGACAAGAGATAAGTGGCGGAATCCCAGTTTTTGAACAAAAATGCTTTGTATTTGTTATCATGCGAAAGAACGTTATTTTGTTTTGCAACTGTTGAATTATAAGCTTAACGCTTCTTACACTTTACTAGATTTTTATATCAGAGTACGATTGTGTTCAAATGTTGTAACTCAAAAGACTGAGATGTAAATAAAATAAAATTAATTCATGCAAATGTTAAAGAATTGTTATATTATTCACAAAAAGTTTAAAGAAAGTTTGACTTACTTTTAGTTCACAACTAAAGAGCAGGAAAAGCTTCAATGTTCTAATAGCTCTATTACTGAAGAAACGTGCTTCGAATTTAAGGACATCCTTTTGACCATCAAGATTTGTGTCCACTTCATAAATCTGAAATTTTCAATTCATTAGAATTTTAGTATTCATTTTTAGTATACTTTTACTCATATTGCTGTTAATAATTGCATGCACAAATAATTATAAAAAAAGTGTAGTTTGAATACAGTAAGATTATATGAATTTAGCATTAAAGAGAAGAAAAGAAATTGAATATAAGATGTTTATAAAGAAGCATCGAATATATTGTGGTGTTGAATTTGAAAACCTTCATCAATGTGCAGTCATCTGAAATTGGGTTATCTTTGTAATATGAAAATGTAGAACAGACTATTGGCTGGTTATCTGCACCTCTTTCCACGAGTAGCAGATATTGATATTTGAAGCTCATAATAGGGCTCTCCATAAAAGACCAATCATGTATCCAAAATCCTAAATGGAAAATGACGTTTTTATTCTATTATTCAAAAAGGACTATGAACGTTAGTAATTGTATACATTGTACAATAAAGATAATAGCAAATACGTTGCTTCTTATTTAATCAACATTGCAAACTTTAAATAATAAAAATAATTTTGTTTCAATTAAATATATAAAATAAAAAACTTAACTTTGAAATAAATCTATTATCTTTACTTACTTTTATAAATATACAATTAACTAAAATATATTATTAGTAAAGAAATATATAATTTATAATTTAAATATATAATTAATAAAAAAACATTTTGTATAATATATTGCAATAAAAAATTTGAATAATCATGTTTTCATTTAATTTTAACTTACCTCCGGTATATTGAATTATAATTATTGGCACAGTCAATGCAATAATTACTAATAATATCATAAACAAATGAACAAAGTAAGATGCACTTTTAAATCTGTATTTAACACATGCCGAAAACATGTTCAGAAACTTTTTTTTTAAATATATTACTTAAATAATTATTTAACATTTATATAAGGATATTTCAAAGTAAAAGTTTGTTATCCCTGAATCCATAAGCATAACCTTCAACGCATCTCATTGTTATTGTTTGTGGTTGTTATAGTAACAAACGACTATGTAAACATAACTTCAACGTCTCTTTTTTAAACTGAGATAACGTATTACAAAAGAATGTAAAATTAAATAAAAAATCATGATATATGTGTATTTAATTATTAGTAATGTAAATCAACACTTTTTATATCTAAATGATTCAAACTTGTAAATAATATGAATTCAAATTTTGCGTACATTGAATCATATTGTGTTGGCAATTCTAAGAATTCAGAATTGTCAACACCATTTTTCGACGTTGATGGTATAAATTCGTCCCTATCAAACTGTCTTCTTTTAACGTATGCAAGAAGTGAGATAAACATATATCTGAATTGAACACTTTGTATATTCTACTTTTTGTTTACATTATATTCGTGTACTAATACTGAAATATAATATAATTGTTACGTAAATTGGTGCGTTTTTTAAGTACCGAATAAAGCAAAGCTTTGAGAATACGCCCGTTTTTATTACGCAGGTTATATATCACTGTGCACTATGCTTAACACTCTTGCGCATCAGCATATTAGAAAAAGACACGAATCCCTCACACATTCTCTCTTGTATTTCAGTGTGTACTAAGTACTAGAATGTATTTTTATATTAAAATCTGTATGTTATAAATGTTCTCTTTATTTAAAATATTCATTAATTCTTTATAATTAAACATTGTTTGATGAAAACATTTTTTGTTATATTAACAAATCATCATTTCTGATTTTAAGTATATCTATCAGCAATTACTAATCACATATTTACTACTATAAATGTGTCACATAAATTGACATTATAGGTTACGATAATTTTGCAATTTCTTTAAATCATCTTCACAAATAAAGTAAATATGAATATCATTCGGTATGCATTTTGCCATTCAAGCAATAAACTACTTTGTGACAAATCACGTGGAGTTTTATTAAAAAATTGTAAGTTTTATCTCAAAAAGAATACAAACTGCAAATTTTATTGTACTTCTGTTGATTCTCTACAAACTGAGAAATGTCAAACATTTCTTGATAAAGAAAATTCACAAACTGATATAAATAAGTCCAAAAAGAAAATAGATTTCTCAAAGGGACCTGGTTTATCAGATTTTATATCCTCTAGTGTAGAAGGTAATGAGGACTTTGAAGTTGAAAATATTCCTTACTTGTCAAAAATTGATGGCAACAATCAAAAAGGTAAATAATTTATGTAGAAAATATCTATATATCTATATCCATTAAAATAATGTAAAAAATTAAATACAATTTTTTATTTAAAAACATGTTATTGTAGTTTACATTGATGTTTATGGATGTCAGATGAACGTAAATGATGCAGAGATCGTTTTATCTATTTTAAAAAGTAATGGATATTTGGAAACAAAAAACCTGAATACTGCAGATGTAATTTTATTAGTTACTTGTGCAATAAGAGATAATGCTGAACAAAAAATATGGAATAAATTACAAGGTTTAAGACACTTAAAAAAAATTAATAGAAAAAAACAATCTCGTCCACCTTTGAAAATTGGTATATTAGGTAAATGTTTCTTTTTTTATAGAAGCAAAGAATGGAATGTTTTCAAAACAAAACATTTAAAGAAAGACAATGTTTATATACATTTGGAAGATCATATAAACTAAAGTAAAAAAGAAACCGGTTTGTCTACATTTGAAAGATATACAAATTTAAGTAAATAATAAACAAAACTAAAATTTGTTTACATTTTGTACTTTGAAAACGTTTCATTAATTTCTAGAAGAAATAAGAATATAAGATTTTATATAATCAATATTTTTAAGCATTACATTAATATAGAAATATAATTTTAATTTTGTGTAAATTATGTATAAATTATCTAAATATGTTTATTTTTTAGGTTGTATGGCTGAACGACTAAAGCACAAAATAATAGAGGAAGAAAAAATTGTGGATATTGTAGCTGGCCCTGATAGCTATAAAGATTTACCAAGATTATTGTCAATAACAAATTCTAATGAATCTGCTATAAATGTTGCATTATCTTTTGATGAAACTTATGCAGATATTACTCCTATCAGATTAAATCCAGAAAATAACCATGCTTTTGTGTAATTATACTATTGTGAATATTTTAATATATTAATATATTATTAATATATTATTTATAAATAAATTTATAATTATGATTTACTTCATGAAATTTTCAGGAGCATAATGCGTGGGTGTGATAATATGTGTACATATTGTATTGTACCTTTTACAAGAGGTAGAGAAAGATCACGACCAATAACTAGTATTTTAAATGAAGTGAAACTTTTGTCTGATCAAGGAGTGAAAGAAATTACTTTACTAGGGCAAAATGTAAATAGTTATAGAGATACATCAATATCAGAATTTTATACTGGTTCTGATAAATTAGAAACAAAATTAGTTAAAGGTTTTAAGACTGTATATAAGGCAAAAAAAGGAGGACTCAGGTTCAGTGATCTTTTAGAGAAAGTATCCGATGTTAATCCTGAAGTTAGAATAAGGTAATTTTTCAAGTACTCTAAATATATATTAACCTGATTTCATATAATTATTCAACATTTTTTACATTTACAACCAATATTTTATTAGATTTACATCTCCTCACCCGAAAGACTTTCCTGATGAAGTTTTACAGTTAATAGCAGAACGACCAAATATTTGCCAGCAACTTCACTTACCTGCTCAAAGTGGAAATTCTGCTGTTTTGGAGAGAATGAGACGTGGCTATACGAGAGAGGCCTATTTAGACCTTGTTCAACATGTACGTGATATTTTGCCAGAAGTTTCATTAACGAGTGATTTTATTTGTGGATTTTGTGATGAAACAGATGAGGAATTTGAAGACACCCTTTCACTTATTGAAACTGTTAAATATAGTAAAATTTTTATGTTTATTTACAGTATGAGAGAGGTAAAGTATTTTATAAATTATAATAAAAATATTCAATGTAGTCTTAACTGTTAGCAGAAATTCCTTAATACTTTCATATTATTTAATATACTATTATTACTTCAGAAAACAACAGCTCATCGACGATATAAAGATAATGTTCCTGATGAAGTGAAAAAAGAAAGACTATTAAAAATGAATAAGTTATATATGAAAACAGCTATAGAATTTAGTAAACGTTTCATAGGACAAGAACAAATTGTTTTAATTGAAGGGGTAAGCTAGTGAAATTTTGAAGGAATTTTAAACTAATGTTAAAATTTATGAATATAATTAAAATTTATATTTATATTAAATATATATTATAATCATTTTCCTTTTGTAGAAAAGCAAAAAAATAGAAAATACACTTCAAGGGCGTAGTGATGGTGGTACAAGGATATTTGTTCCTGATATATCTATAAAAGATGATGAATATACAGATAACAGCAGTAAAATACAAAGTGGAGATTATGTTGTTGCTCTAATAAATAGAGTGACTTCTGAAAAACTGTTTGGTGTTCCATTGTTTAAAACTACTTTGTCCAAATATCATGTAAATAAACAGAAAAAATTATTATGTAGTACCATAAAACAATAAAACTGATTAAATAGTTATTGGGTAGTTAATTTATTATGATGTAACCAGTTTATTAAGTAAAGTACAATTTATTCAACTTTCTTTATTAATTTTATAGTTTAATCTAGGAATCTCACAATTTTTTATATTTTGCTGTGTGTTCTTCAGATATCTTTGTATCAAAAGAAAAGAGTACAAACAATAAAATTATATAACAGTATATTTGTGTAAAAATACAATACAATAAATAAATTTTGTTTTAAAGTTCATTAAATTTCTTAATATTCTAATTAGTATTGTTTATTATAATGTTTTATACTTTTATAAATATGTACAAAAACACCACAGATCACTGTTAATATTAGTATGGCAGGCTAACAAATTTAATGATCATAGTTAATATCATTACGCCTTTCTATATCCCTTATTTCCAAGATGTCTGTTTTCAATATTAATTTCATTATTTCTCGACAAATTTCATTTCTATGATCTGTATTGATAATTCCCATTCGTAGTAACTTTGTGTCATTCATTCGCAAAAGAGTTCTTCCGGTAATTTCATGCTTTAAAAATAAAATAAAGACATTCATATATCTTATAATTATAAATATTAAATAAGTTGTTTAAATTAATATCTGAATATTTACTACCAAACAATAAAAAATCAAATCAAAAAGTTATACATGTGTACAAGGCAGCTTTTTGTTATTTTAAAAGTATTCATTATAAGTTTATATAATTGTATCAACATTTCTACATAACTAAAATATTTTTAATTTTATAGTTAAAATAAAATAACCTTACATTTAAAAACAGTTCATAATATAATTGATAATAATCACCACAGTGTCTTCTAAACCATTTTTGTACATCTGCTATTGTCCATAAATACACTGAACGAGGTCTGGCAGTTTTTACCTGGAAATTTAATATTGAATATGCACTGAATATAATATAAAAAAGAAATTTGTTTTATGATATATTCATATAATAACTCATTTCAAATACATAAAAAATGTTAATTTTAAGTTATAAAAACAAATTTTATATATATACATAATCCAAATTACAGAAAAACAAACAAACATAGATTGTTTATATTTTCAGGTAAAGTAATTCACTTGCTTACATTATGAAAATTGTGAACAATTTCAATACAGAATAACATTTAAAACATTTTATTTTTATCACTGATTCTACATTTAGTTTGTTTTTTCTATTAATATTATTTCTTCAAACATTTATTATTTAATACATTAAAAACAGAAAAAGTGGGATATAACCTAGAATTTAAATAATGTAGATTAAATTGTGTAAAATAAACAATAATATTGAAATTACCTTCGTTTTATTATTCGTATTAACAACTTCTTCAATCATAATTTGAATTTATCTTGGATATTTATGAAAAATTGCACCAAAAATATGCTATCAAAGTATCTTGCACAATCTTTGATATTCACTAATTATACTGTAAAATGTTTTTAAAATACAATACTTTCCTTAACTCATCACAATTAAATGCTTGTGTAATATCTAAAAATATATATGTCTAATTTTTAAACTTTAATATTACTGTTAAAGTAATCGACAAAGTACTATAAATACAATATTGACGGCTGATGCGAACTTGTATTACCTCATATCAACTAAAGTAAACAATTTTTACTTAAAGCTTACAATATAATCTCATAGAGGGCGATGAGTGTCTCATTTCAAAGTACGTTTTCCTTTTTCTTATTTGTTATGAAATTCAACCTCAAATGCTTGTGTATGTACAATATAAACATGTTTACATTTCCATTATATTCACTTATACGAAAATACAGTTCGTGAATTCAATTAACGTGAATTAATAATTCGTTGTATTTTATTACATTCATATCGTTACATATCTTTACATTTTTAGTTTTTATCATGAAAAAAACTAAGTAGTAATTGTTTAAAATAAACAAAAGAAATTGTTACCATTAAAAATGATTAAGTGTTTTAATATCTTTGAACCAAAATCAATTACCTTTAATATATTATTATTATTAATTCCAGCTAAAATATTATACTGAACGTAGAAAGCAATATAATGTTGTCTAAATTCTTTCTTTGCTTACGCCAGATAAATTTATAATTGTATTCAATATAATTATCATCGTTTTAAATAATACAATATTTTTTCAATTAAGAAAAATATCAAGTCTAACTGCCCTGTTAAAAATAATGCATAGAACATATAAACACGTTAAAACAAACAAAAACATAAACACCAAACGGATTGCGGCGTATAAGTTTATTTACATTTTCTCACGTTATTATGTTTTAATACATAATTTTTAATAGGGTAAAGCCTTTTCTTCATTATATCAAAATAAAATAAAAATAAAAATGATAAAAAATAAAAGAAAGCACGAAGTAATATAGTTTACTTGCTGATTTATATTGTGATCTTTTAAATTCATGTCAGATTACCGTTGGGGGATTCAAATCATCAGTTCATGCATTTGAATGAGTAACTAATGGAGAAAAGATAACATTGCATCGAAACGTAACAGAGTCATCTTCTTATCCAGCATCACAAGAGTTGTTGTGATGTGACGTATATGATGCTTTTATGCATCTGCCACTGGAAGTCTCTGCTATTTCCGATATTTTCTTCAGATGCTGAGAAATAATAATAACAACAATACCTTAATAAAAATGAAACATATATGGTCCATATATGTTTTAACAATTTCATATATACTTTTTCTTAATTCATATGTGGACATACACAGCTATACATAGTCGATATATGGCAATAATTGATATAACATTCTACCCATATATGCTTTCAATAATTTCCTTATATTGCTAAATCAATTATTACCATATATGAATTAGGAAAAAACATTTATATCTATGTATGAATTTGTTTTCCTATATGAAATTTTTAAAACATATATTTACCATATATGCCTCATTTTTACTAAGATAATAATACAATGTTTAATGTTATTAACCTAAAAAATTATCACAAATTGTATAAACCTCTTATCCGTTATAAAAATAAATATGCTTTTATTTATTATAAGAAGATATTTGATTCTTCATAACAGGGGATACGAAAAAAAGTCTTTTGAATTATATTTCAATTGAATGTTTGACATCTTATAATTATTACTGTATTATATTTGTCAAAGAACATAATAAAAATATAAATAAATAAATAACATTTCAATATGAACTTTAAGAGTTATCTTTGAAATCTTTCAAGTTAAAATAAAGTTAAAATGCGTGCGATAATAAAACGTAAGATGGGTTTAAATTCCATTCAGCAAGAGAACATACATTTGATATATAATGCTAAAGTTAAAAGGTATCAATCAGTTTTTCTCGAAGACGTAATATGTTCTTAACTTTTTTCCATTACTGTTACCTATTTCGTATCAATATCATATTTTTAACATTGCACTCGAATTGATTTTATACCGAACCGTGCACTCTCTCCAACGTAGTTTGATTATCTGTGGATTAAAGGTTGCTGTAGGGTAATGTGAAGAATTACTTTATTTACGTTATAAAGTAACTTTTAAAAATATTTATACGCATTTATAATTATATTTTTATGTCAATAAAAATAATTTTATTACAGTAATTTTTAACGCTTTTACATAGCAGTGTGAAAAACATTTTTCTCTTTTTATTAGCGACAAAAAAGAATGTTTGTTTTTTTATATTCTGAAAAATATAAATGATTATTTGTAGGTGCGGAGAATCTCCTATTACGTCAATTTTTAGTTTCAATTAACCTTTGTCGGGTAAAAAAATAATTACAGAACGTATTCTACTTTTTTTTTAGCAAATCTTTAACAATTATATATGTAGCTTATATAGTCTTATTTCACGTGCAAAAAACGAAACGTATTATAGTGAAGTAATTTATACAATATACAATGATTAAATGTACAATGCAATATGTAATCATAATTTAACTTTTCTTTTCAAATAATGAAAATTCCGATCTAATAATGTAAACTAATAATTGGGATAATAAACAATAATATACAGGTATTTAAATATATGTATCATATTTGCAATTTACACGGGAAAAAAGCTGTATCATTCACAGCAAAATATTATCGGACTCAACATAGGACAAATATCAACGTGGTGTATTGCGTTGGCCTAACAGCGCACCGTCTTTTGTTTTACCGAAATTATGATTGTTTTACCGACAGAGTACGCATAAATCTTACCAGTTTACCATGTAGGATCAACAGTGTATAGCTAACATTGTCAATGTTGATTTTATCCTATTATTTTTTTCCCGTGCAATTTAATAATAAAATCATAATTATTAAAACTAAATTTATTTGTTCTTTAAATCAATATTTATATACAAAATTTGTATAAGTATTTTACATATTAAGAAAAATACAAAATCAACTTGAAATAACATATGAGAAATAGTGTACATTCAAACGTTAACACCATCACTACTGAGCTTTACAATTGTACGTGTGATAAATAACAATTACGGATTGGAAAGATATCCGAAAGTGCAACCACTCTGAGTTTACATCACGAATGTGATCTGTTACCGAGTTTTCTTAAATAATAATGATATTGTAATATGGTACATTTATAACGCTTTCATAATATGATTTATTATATTTATTTTCAAATATAGTAGAAGACAGTCAGAGATTTTACATTTAAGGAAAATATATCATGGTGAAGATGCAAGACAGTTATTTTCTTTCCTTTTCTGCACCGCAGAACGTTTTAATATTGTGTTCAGTTGCTTCATGGTTTACATTTAAATTTATATTGACACCAACAAGCAAATCTTTTTTCGCAAGAGGATCGTTGAAGTTAATAGGCATTGTGTAATACTAATTTGGTAAGTCAGAAATTAATATAATTTTATCTTTTTATAACTTATATATGAATGAAAATGAAAAGTTTAAAACCTTAAAATTAAAAGTTAATTTTTTTTAGTGTTAAACATATAAACTACTACAGAACAGGGTTAATTATTAATGGTAAAAATAATACTTTTAAACAACATAAAAATGAGGAGAGAATATCCGATCGATTTTTTTCTTCTGGAATTTCTTTTTACTGTGCTTTTTGTCATGAAAATAAGTTTATTCAAAATTGAATATAAAAGTAATTGTAATACACTGAATAAAATATATGTTACAATAAAAATCGATTTCTTTCTTTTTAGAATATAAAGTCTTAAAGTGTTGCAAATAATTTGTTTTGGGGCATAAATATTTATATTTTGTATTTCAAATTGTCCTCTTTTTCTAATATATAAGTCAAGACCTTTACGTGGGTCTTTTAAATGTTTTAGTATCCTTCATAAACAAGTATTTTTTTAACTTGAAATAAATATTAATTCAAATATAACACTCATTTAAATGATAATAAAATAAAATGCAATAAATTATTTACAAGAACTACTATTTATTATCTCATTATATAAGGTTAAATAAATGTTAATAAATTATTATAAATATCATATATTTCATACCATCAAAATTAATACTTTACGGTTTTACATCGGAGGCAATCACACATTAATATTGAATAAGAATTTTGTATACAATATTTGATTAAAAATACGTTTTCAGACTAATTTATCGAACGTTAGTATAATTTACCGATACGTATTTTAGTAAAGAAGCAAATATATACAAAATTGTTATCACTCTATGACAAAAAAGCTTTTATATAAAGCCATTATAACTAAGAAAAAATATCACATAATAAATATGGAATATTTATGTTTAAATATATTTATCAATTCTGCAAATGTCATGTTAGAGTAATTATAATGTTTATGGTTAGTTGTGAAATGTATTTATAATAAAGTTCACCATATTTTATGACAAAATTAAACATTTTACCCTCTAATAAAAGAATGTATTAATGTTTTTGAACCGGCATTATAAATATAAATAAAAATGTTGAAATATTATATACAAATTACATTGTAATTTTGTAATATAATTCATGAAAATCAACTGTATGCATTGTTACATAACACATAACAAAATTGGATTGTTTATAATCTTAGAATAAAGGTTAATTCTAATTATTTTTTCTTAGTTTTCATTGAAATTTTAACCCATGCTTTTAAATTTATGTACTTGTTCAGATAAATTTAATGTGAGAACCTCCTTTAAGAAATAGATTATTTAAAAAAATAACATATGTATATACATTTTCAGATCAATAAAATAAATATGATTTGTTTGATTTAACATATTAATGAGAGGAGATCAAGCCATGTTGTCACGCAAAAACAATATTATTTTAGTTTTATATTCAAACATAATATATTGTAATACTATCTGGGTTCTGAGATCTTTTTATGAAAAATACATTTATAATCATTATTAATTATGTATATATATTTTTCATTTTTAATATACTTTTACAAAAATTAACTTAACAAGAAAATATATTCTTTAATAATGAATAATTTGTCTCTTACGTAAGAATACTTTTTCTTCATCAAACAAAGTTTCTTTTTGTTAAGAAATATATTTTGTTGTCACATTTTTTGTTTAAGAAAATATAGTATAAGGAATGCATATACATATTTTTGGATATATACATTTGTTATACTTAAATAAAAATAGATATGCATGACTATTATTTTGAGATGACTTATCTCAACGATATCTATAAAAGACATTAATTATCGTTTTAATAATCAATGTTTTAATACCTAAATTAATATTATCAGCATTTGGCACAAGATATAAACTTTTATATATTTTTATTTAACTTTAATATATTCTTTGTTATTTAACTTTAATATATCTATTTATTATTGTATAAAATTATGTCATTTTAAAATTTGATTTATATAGATATATGTATATATATTCTATATTCTTCATGTTTAAATATAATTATCAAGTAACTTAGTTAAAATACTATTTTTTATATTATATATAAAAATAATTTGGCTTCATTTAATACAACCTTTTGATTATCCTTTTCTGTTTTAAGTACAATAAATATCATAAATTAATACAAAAAAATTATTAACTCATTATCTTAAAATCTACAACAGAACCATATGCAGTGAGAGACTATTAATAAACGTTATTGTAGGACAGTATTCGTAGATTATATTACTTAAATGTAAACAAGTCGAATGTTCCGTTAATACAACGATGAAACTATCATCGGTGACAGAATCCATTATAATAAACACTTGCCAGTGTACGGTTATTTTACACGGTAATTGCAAATCAAAGTAAATTACAAAACTATATATACATGTCTTGGTCTCCTCTTTTAAAATACTTAACATTATGATTAATGTTTAGCCAGTCGATAATTTTTTATGCTTATAATAAGAAGTCCTCTCAATTAGAATACACTTCGACTAATTTACGAGGAAGCTGACACATTCACCACTTCCTATTCAGTATCTGGAACAAAAATATATGAGAATTAATTTTATAATATTACTTTTGTAATCCAAATGAAATTTGTATTTACAGGAGATATATATTTAACCAAGTGGAAATCTAGAATGGAACCAAAAATGACCCTAATTGAATATCGGACTGTCCAAACCAGGAACTGACTTGGTATCCAGGTGGGACGACGTATTAGTTCGTGTTGCTTGGTATATACAAGGTCCTAGTGCTAGACGGGCAACCATTTTTTGGATTAATTAGAAATGGAAACCAGATTAGTTTCTCATCGATTCCGAACGTTACGTCCTGTGTCAGTTTTAGCCCAATTAGGTTAGCTCGTTCGGGCCATATTACTTGATCAAATTCAATGTATTTGACAAGTCCCTAATACGGCACAAACTAAGAATCCAAATACAATTTCATTTCCACTTGGGTAGCCAAATTCTTGAAATAATTTTATAAAAACATTATCGAAAACAATGACATCGTAAAATTGCTTAAGAACAATAAATTGTCGAATTAATTTTTGTTTAAAAATTCAACATTCTTATAAGAACTGTGATAACTTTGTTAGGAAGCAATGAAAAATAATATTTGAAAATGTTCATATGCAGAGAAAAATTTTGCTTGAAAACGTTATTTTATGATACGTTTGGCTAGTTCCGAGTTACGTTCTCGTAACGTGCCTTTTCGAGCGATATAAGAGAACAATAATTTAGAATACTTCACAAAATTGACAAGTCTGCTTGATTGTAAATTCAAGTAGCGTAAATCATAACTAAAGAAATAAGTTTTAGAGCTGATTTTTTTTATTTTACTTTCCGTCGTATAAATATTATTTAATATTGAATTAATTGTAACGTTATTATTCATATTGCAACTGATTGTTCTTTTCATAACTAATATTTAATTTATATATAGTCAACATTCATATTTTCGAATTTAAAACTTACTTTTTTTATTCGGTCGTAACTTTTTATAAACAACGTTGAAGTTTTTTACAAGTAAAAAATAATAATATTCAAAGATTACGATTTATATATTTATTTAATATTTTATTTCAATACTGTTGCTTTAATTTTTACTTTAGAGAAAATTATGAAAATAAATTATTTAATTTCAAAATAAAAATGGCAACGTTTCGTGTAAACAGTATTTTAACAATAAGACAAAGAAAATAAAAAAAGTATCGGTACAATTTTTTATGATACTTTCGCTCTATTTAACTTTAGTTACATTTTCTCTGTCACTGTTTATAAAGTTAATGCTGATTTTTTCAACAAAAAGAAATTATAATGATTATTGTCCGATGTAGCTTTTTACGATAATAGTCCTGGGTAATGATGATAATAATGTCTATACACAACAGATCGAATGATTTCTAATTGAAATAACAAGTAAATACATAACATATACTGCCATCAGAAATATAAAGAATCACACTCACATATAACAATAATTCTACAATGAATATTTAGTTTAAACGCCTACTACACAATGGTCACACATTTGTAGGTTATGAAAGCATTTTAGATGAGTATAAATATTTGTCTTAAAGGCGAGTGTCTTGTAAGTAATTTTTTTGTATGTGTAAATGTATAATGTGAGAAGTTGAATTTGTAATTGTAGGTTAATAATTTTAAAGGTTAATGTTAAAGAACTGAATTATTACTTTTCAAATTAGTAGTTTTACGTAATAAGTTCGCAAAAATTACGGCGTATTCGAGCGGAAAGAAAATAGTTAATTTAAGCCCAAGTCAATAATGAGATATTGTGAGCCCTTTTCGGTTCGGATTGTAATTACACTTATTCATAACCTTCGATATTTCGCCATTGTTAAATAATTCATTAATTGTGCGTAATGGTCATTTACTTTTTGTTTTTTATTGATCAATTCACTAACTAAACCTGAAAATTTGTTCACCAGAACGATATAAACCCTTCTTAAGCTAAAACATTGCTCACATTGTGCACGTCATAATGAAGATAATAAAATAATAAAGTTTTATTTGAGCAATAGACAAGGCAAAGCTTGCGAGTTTTATTGCATTAAAAGTCGCACTCGTAATGTTCCAATCGTGATAAATTATTAGTATGAAATTTCCAATAAGTTTTGCAGATTTTATTATTTTAATCTCAAACTTAGTCAGGAGGTATGTAATCTATTCGGACTTTTTAAATTTCATTACTTTCTTCGAAATTTTTATCCGAGAGTTAGAATTTACGTAAATACAGCAATTTATTTAAAAGGCAATGTTCCAAAAAGAATTTAAAGCTATTTAAGTTCTTATGCAGTAATACATAAGGGTGTAAAATTTATAAGTTGCTGAAATTTTCCTACATTTCGGACGCTTAAAATTATTTGAGTACTTTTAATCTCTATGCTTATTTTCAATTACATCAACGTCGTGAAAGGTATTCATTTATGTTACGAATCGTGGCAACTTATTTTATGTATTTTTATATATGAGTATTGCATAAATTACGGATTCTTTTTCTAATCTTGATCACTATCTTTTATCTTAATCTGTATCTTTATCATAATTAAAAATTCAACATTCAAACGATTGTTCTTAAAATTTGAAGTCAATTTATTAATAATGTTTTTTAAATTTGATTCGCATAAAAGATGATTTATCGATTACATTATTTCAGTAGTTTTATAATAAAAACTTTTTAGCTGCAGTCAGTCCAATCGACCAAATTTCAGTTAACTTTGACATTTAAAATTTCAGTCTAATTAAAGTTAAGATCCGATATAAACAAATATATGACTATAAAAATAACTATCGCTTTTTTTCTAAATAAAGTTAATGTGAAGATAAATACATGTTTTAAAGAGTAACATTTATTATGATAGAAAGCAGAACTTAACATTTTTTTAATATCCAAATAAAGCGGACAGTTTAAACTATATAAAATCATTGCACAATTTATTTGCATTACACGTTGAAAGGTTATTTTCAACTGATAGTAAATAGTAAAAATTTTAAATTAACAATGTATTAGCATTTTAATTACTATTCATTTCTTTGTTGTAACTTTTTCATGTTTAATACTTTTTAATTACAACTAAATCAGTATTGTTGTTGTTGAAATAATTTCAATAGTTACACGGAGAGAAAAGATTAATAAAAATTACTGACATTGTTGGTAAACTGGTCATATACTTGCAAGAACTGAAAAATTACTATCCTAAGTTAGTAAAAAGTGTCAGCTTTCTAAGAATCATTCCCAACAAATTGATATGTTTTACTAACTTAAGATAGTAATTTTTCAAGTTTTGCCAATATATAACCAGTTTACTAAGAATGTCAGTAAATTTTATAAATCTTTTCTCTCCGTGTAACATTGACCATGCTGTATGATAAACTACTTTAAAGAACTGTAGAGGGACGTTCAACGACTCATCAAAAATGTATACATATGACACAAAGTAGTAAAGATAGATAACAAAGAGTACATCATAATGAAGCCAACAAGACGTTCTTCTTTAAACTGATACGAATAATAAAGTATAATGTAAGAATGATGGCGTAGTTTTATTAAGATTTTCAATTTTACATAATAATTGGTTAGAACTAATTTTACTTGTTTTCCTTTAACTCGCAATCTCGTTTGAGTTGGAATCTTGCATCCTTCATTTAACACAATTCCTGACATAAAATATTTATGAAAGTGCGCACGCTTTGCTTTTCTTGCAGTTGTACATGAATACAAAAATTTTTTATTCTTGCTTTTTATTTTTTTTTCCTCTCATCCTTCCAGAAAAGCAAGCTCCTTTATTATTTTTCTTTTCATTAAACAATGAATGCATTTTTTGTTAAATCAATTGCTATATTCTCGTAATATACACATGTTATAACGTAATTCGCGACCAATCAAGCTCAGAATCACATTTATTTTGAAGAATTGACTGATAACGAGATTCAAAGGAAGGTTTTTTTTTTGTTTCTTCAGTGGAAGCGTAATGTTTTATTTATTTAACATTTCGTTTAAACAAATGAAAAGTAATCATAATCGTTCGAAATAATGAAAAATGTTCGCAGTAATGACGTTACTTGAAAAGAGCGTCCACTCTGAAAGAACGAAAATGTCAGTTTTAAAAGTATGAAAATATTCAAAAGCAATAAAACGTGAGTGCTGGCTGAAGTGTATGCAAGATAAAAATTGTTTCCATCATTGTACATTATATGGTTAGCAACAAATTTGTATCGAGTGGTGCAGTAGACATTGATTAAGTTTGACCGAAACGAACATCGCTCGTTTACCTATTGAACGCTGTTTCGTTGATCTTCTCGTCGTTGTCAAAAAGTCATTTTAATAGAACGTTCCCTCGCACGACGCGGCTTTCCACTTCTTCCCTCGGGCTCCCACAAACTTAGTATGCGCTCCGTTAAAAAAGTAGGGCGATCTCTTTTCAAATTGGAATGGCACACCAGAGCCTTTCGCAATATTTCGGTCTACTGCTGCTCGAACGGATTGAAATCCCATCGGCAAACAATTGTGGTCAACGCGCCATTAGTTTTTGTTCAATTCTCACAAATTAATATTTACTTGTTTGTAAGTAACTTGAGTAGGGTTGGGGGGGGGGGTTACGAGGGTATTGTAGTATAAGTTACAAGATGACATTATTCATGCAGTCCCTCGGGCACTCAATATCAAATATCGATAATTATTTAATACTAATATTATTGTTCAGTAGTATTATACTATAATTATGTAAGTGTGATAAAATGGGGTTTGTCCGATTTCTTGTTCTTAATATTACCGCTGCGAAAAAGTATTCGTCAATTGAGATGACAGTAAAGGGTTTTCCCATTACAAATTCTGATCGTATACTTTGTGTCAGCAAATTTCAATAAGAACCGTAAACTAGAGACAGGATAGATAAGATATAATATATTTCCAACAGGGATAATATATAATAATGTAGTTATATGAAGTATAAAATGAAGTGTCCGATATTATAAGATATAATTTTCCATTTTACAAAATTGTGCAAATAAAAAGCAGATAATGTTAAAAACAATACTTTTAAGATTAATAATAATGTTTTATTTTCATTTCGAGGATTATTATTACAAAAATAAAATTATAGTTAAAATAATATAGGTAAACTTATATAATTTTAATGACTTAATTTAACTGAAATTTAATGGATTAATTGATGGAAAAGAAGGTTACATTTTAATAAAATATTATCATCTCGTGTTATACTGTTACGCCATTGTCGGTGTAAAACTGATGAAGAGTATTTATATAAAAATGTTGACATTTCATGAAAAAAGTCATAAAAGCAACTAATTGTATGGCTTTTTTATCACTTTTTTTGTGCATATAATCGATCGAAGAAAGTTGTAACAATTTCCTATAACGTGTTATCTGGAAAATTAATATACTATTTTTAACAGTCTGGATCAAAATGTACCAGTATTGCAGTAGTAATTTTTTCATTAAAATCAAGTGAAACAAATAAATGCCGTTTGATTCATTGAATAACTGTCAATTCAAGCAAATATAATACTATCAATTCAAGAGTAATAATAGTATATTATTGCATTCTTCAAAATTATGTTTTAATCAAAATTAAATATCGTATGTTATAACACAAAAACGTATAACATAAACTTTTTGAAGTATTTAAAAGCATTAAAGTCTTCTATATTTTATATTAAGTTTTCACATCCTTTTTACTACAACTGCTATTACTACTATTATAACTCTGTTCTGTTAGCTTATGTTTAAAGTCACTAAAAAATGATCTTAAAAAAAGAAATAAAAATATACTGGGTTCCAAAACTTTAAATACTATAAATATTTACAATAATATTTTACAGAATGTACTTAATCTCGTCTGTATATGTTTTGATACACATATATATTCCCAACAGCAGACAATTAAACAAAAGCTGTGCAAACAATTGAGGAAAGTTTTATTTAATAGTCCGTTATTACATTATAATATATTAACATTTTCAATTGTCTATAATTATTTACATAATACATTTAAGTTTTGAAATTAAATCTTACACAACGAGTTAATTGATTTAGAATTAATGTTGTGAACGAATAAAATTATTTCATTATTTACTTTATTCATTTGCATTTACTTTATTTACGTGTCGTCATTTTTCACAGACCGAATGTTAACTGTAAAAGAAAGATTATGCATATTATTTTTCTGATTTTGAATTAATTTCTATTTATATAAAACTGTCTATTTCCGATGATCATTTATTAACGCAACACATGTTATCTTCCTTTTATACGAGCTTGTACGATAGGCAAAGAAAGCAATTCACACGGCGTATTCAAATGACGATCCGAGTAAATCCGGCGTTGGATTTATCTGAATCACTTGCACGTGTGCACGAGAAAGCATTGTTATTTTTTTGTACCAAAAGTTTTTTCCTATAGTCCAATAAGGGAATGCAAGCGTGTGATGAAATAAACATTACTATTTTATATAATGTTGTGGTTTGACGAACACACGTTCAGAATTTTCAATAACAATTTCAGCGCTGTATTTGTTTTGTCTTAAATACAATGAAAGGAATAAGCGAGGCGTAAGAGGCATAAACTAAGGGATTATGAATATAAAATCAATGAAGGGTAGAAAACGAGAGAGAGAGAGAGAGAGAGAGAGAGAGAAAGAGAGAGAGAGAGCAACTATATTCCTCAGTCTTTTTCTCTTATTCCTTATATTATGTTCCATATATTCTGAATGCAACTTAAACATGCTAATTAATTAATGTTATTGACTGGATATGTATTCTTAAAGCTGTATATAATCAATATAATATTTATTAGTTGACTTTATGTTTGAAACAAATTGTTTTATTTGATAATTTAGGTACTACTACCTGGAATTTTACGGAATTTTTATTTTTTGAAAATACATTGATAAGTTTTCATTGTACAGTTATTTTATTCTTGATTCGACTAGAATAACTTCAATAGGCTTTAAATATTATATATATTAAAATGTCAATTAAGAATATGAATTCTTTATTTACAAAAGTACTTTTTATTGGCTATTAAATAATACTTGTCATGAAAATATACGTTCAAAATTCAATTTAAATGCTTAACATTTAAAAAATCGTGTTATGATAATTCATAATACAAAATTTCTTGTATCATTTAATGGTAATTCAATCGTTTTAATGATTAAATTATATCGCTGTAATTTTGACGTATACCGTATGTCTATGAATACTATATGCCTTTGATACATGCTTACTGTAGGTAATTTAATGAAAACTGGACGCTTTATGAATGTATATTATAATAATAAGAACTAGCAAAACATTAATATAACATCGTCGATTTACTTCCTGATTAGATGACTAATAGGAATTTGTTATAACTTTCTTTAATCGATTACACGGACAATATAACCGTTGTTATTCGAAGTCACTGCATAAAGAATCCTTAAAATATTTTAGGGGAAACAGTTTTGTGTAGACAGGAAGATAGTTAACGAGAAAAAGTGAAACTAATAATTGATAAACTTTGTTTCATTTATTACCTAAAATTAACAATTGAAAAAGCATTATTCAGGTTAAGAGCTAATTTATTTGTGTAATTTTATTACTTATAATAATAAATGCATTTTAATCATTTACTTAAAGGCTTTATTAATATTGTTAAAGC
The DNA here is from genome assembly GCA_022817305.1 of Leptoteleia sp. ZL-2020. Lineage (NCBI taxonomy): Eukaryota > Metazoa > Arthropoda > Insecta > Hymenoptera > Scelionidae > Leptoteleia > Leptoteleia sp. ZL-2020. The sequence goes on along the minus strand of JABFPN010000409.1, from coordinate 8,941 downwards.
TAAAAAATTAGCCCAAAAAATTCCATCCACAACAATTTTCACTTGATAATATTGAAAAAGATAAAGATTTCTTTTTATTTTTTATAACTAGTAATTTTTAATTTAATAAAACACTCGTTTAATAAAATATACATAGAATTAATGAATTGGAAGCAATTTTCAATTTCCCGTGAATACACTAAAAGAAAATTACATTTCATTAAACATAAGTGTAAGAAATATAAACTTCCCGAAAAATGAGTTGTCGAAACGAGTGGTTTCACATTAAATGATGGAAAAACGTCCGATGTTTGGAAAGAAAACAATTGAAAAGATCACGGAAGCACGTAAAACTATTATATTAGGTAATACAATGTACACACGGAGAAAAAAATATATACGGCATTAGTAAATTTCAATTTGTATTAGATCATTTTATTGGATATATTGTTTGGGCATTAATAACACAAGTAAAAATTATAGTTACTATGCCAGGCAAATTTTATGAAAATTAACATACACGTGCTGATACACGACTGAATCTGGCATACAACTTTATATAATCTTAACACATTGAAGTCTGATAAGTTTTCATTTTCCAAGTATTTATATTCTAAAAGAAATAAATTTCCTTGATATAAAAGATACTATTAATATTTAATTTATTTAAAATTCAATTAATACAATTATTAAATAATAATTATTTCAATTAACCACTGTAATTTATTTCAACAATACATACAAATTTTTTGTTGTTGATATAATGGGTTTTTTGAGTAATCTTTTTGATCTATAGTTAATATATACAAGTAATAATTAGTTTCGTTAGTAAATTAGATTTCTGTTATTACACTGAGAAAAAAGTGTGGTGCATATTGAGACTAAATGTAAAAAGTATTTTACAATCCAGTACATTTTTACCTAACTTTTTTTATTAACAACAATTATTTGTGAAATTTGACCGAACTTTGTTGTTGTTTTGCAAACAATCCCTGATGTCAATGGATTACCAAAGGTTCGATAAAATTTCGCAAATATTTTTTTTCTTGTATATCAAATTACGCGGAAATATTTATTTTATCAAATTAAACGTATCATTTTGTAAATAAAATAAATTCTCAGTAAATTAATTGAAGATTTGTACATAACTCACTCAGCTATCGCCGCTGATATATTTTTTTCCTCACTGGGAAGGGTTTCGAAATACATCCAATTATGTTGGATGCAAAGAAAATGATGGTGTTATGTTTTGTCTATCCAATTACGAGTTCCTTATTTTGTTATTTGCCAGTCATCAACTGATAATTTAATTAATTAATTATAAATGCTTTTACTTTGCAGCATTATTTCATCTCCGCTTATTATTAAACAAAAGAAAATAAATAAATCGAACAAATGTAAAATACGGTTAATTCTCGAAAAATGGTACTTTTATTTTGAAACTGAGAATAATGGTATTTAAATGTTTTTTTCAGAAACATAGAAGACCGCTACTTTTCGACTACAAAAGAGTGATCCATTGTGCGACGTATTTTTAAATTGAGCCACGGTACTACGTAAATGCAGAAAGAAACTGCAGTGACGCAAGAACTATTAGTCATCTGCTCGTTTTTTTTCTCTAAATTGCCGCAGCAGTGGCCGTTTATTATATCGAACACAGGATCACTCAGGGATGAAATCTTAACAGTTAAGTGAGACGTGGTTCGCGGCAGCGCAAAGTAATCTCGGGAGCTCGCTGGTCTCGAAGGAATATAATTAATTAATTGTTTCGTGCATTACTGTACGCCGTGCATTACACTCGCGAGGGCAGTTTAATTTCCTCAACCGACGATGATGTATTCATGAACAGAGGCGATCAAAATGAATAATTCAATCCCGAAGATAAAATATTGCAAACGTGCGCTCTGTTTTGCGCCGAGCGCAACGCCGCGCCGCAAAGAAAAATAATCGATACAGTTATTGTCTACGTGAACAAATGTCTTGTTTGCTACTCTCTGCACCCGGAGAAATTTATTAGTAGCTGTTACTAGTTATTTTAGAATATCTCGAGGATATATGTGCATTTGCAGTGTTTCTGGATGATATTTTTAAAATATTAGAAAAAATGTAATTATCAAGGAATAGAAACCGTGGCTTCCCAGTCACCAGTTGCGTTCTTTACCGCCACTTTACGCCGTTGTCTGGAAAAAATATTGATTTTCGTCAAACTTTTGTGCGATACATGGAGTGGTGGTAAAGAGCTGGACTTCTGACTGTCTGAGAGAAAAGGATTATAAAAAATACTAGACTTTCTTGTCTAATTATACATAATACTACTCGAGTGTAGTAAAATATAGTGGAAAGTCTAGTATTTTTCACAATTCCTTCGTCTCGGTGTACATATTCCCTAATTATTATGATTTATAGCAGCGACTACTAATAATTTTCTCTCATTGTGTAGTCAATTTCATGCGTGTTTACTGGCTGGTTGGTTTATTGGTTGATTCTAGCGTTTAGTGTTATCACTATGCAAACGGTTCGTTTATTTGAAAGGTCGTGGTTTTCTCACCTTGTGGGTGGGTGGGCACCGCGTAGTCATCGTCGTAAGCCGCGATTACATTTCTTTTGCCCCGCAAACCGGTGTATCCCTTGCGCAGACGTTTATCTGCAAATATTTTCCCGTAGGATCGACGATATGCTAAAGGCTCTCGTTTGTCGTAAGAGTTCGTAAGCAGATTGCCATATGGCCCTCGAACAAGTTCCTCCAATTCTTTTTCACTCTAAATGCAAAAACGGAAAATTATGTTACGACTTCCTACTTCTGTTCTTCTGACGTATATTGGCCACTGTCTAGTTTTTATCCCGGCATCGATAAAATTTGTATCGTTTTGTCGATAAGCTTATTCAATTTAGATATTCTAATAACTCGCTCGGAACGATTACAAAGCGGGACAAATTTATATCGACGACAGTTGTTTTCAAGTTTGAATTTAATTGTTGATATTTATGCGAATCATGAGGGAAACTGAACAGCGGGTGATATTTTAGTTTCAGCTATGCTTGGCGTTGATTTATTGATTGCGGCATTTGTTGAGAAAGCAGATTTTAATCGAATTACCTGCGAATTCCATGTCTCCTGTTTCGCTAATTCACGAAGTTCATCTATCAAGCTCCGTTTGCCTCTAAAAGGTTGAAAATTCAGGGCAGCTTTCTTCTCCCAATCAGCAATCGTGTACGCTTTCTTTCCTCGAATGCCTTGAAACATGGCTTTTACCCTTTTGTCCATCTCCACAGGGTAGTTAGGATAATAATATCTCGAATTTCTCACCTTCTCGTCGGTCAACTCATCGTCTTGTTCCTGTAATTCGGTCTAAGAAACAGATTGAATCTATCATGAGATACCGTTTGCAAGGATAAGCTAATTATGTTAGAACTGAACAAAATTTTGATGAAGCGTTAAAGTTATTGAAATGCGGTATTGAAATTAAATAAACAAGGGTCATCCTTAAAATAAAGTTTCAGTATCTTTTGTCATATCGTTCGCAGTGATTTGAAAACAATATTCTGGACAATTAATGTTCACATGTATGTACGCTCGAAAGTAAAACTGATCGAAGCATGTAAGATATAACTTAATATCTGCATCAATATGCTATAAATATATCATTTTATTTTAGGGACTCTCGTCATGTATTTAATAAAAGTCTGATTTTACTTCTCAAAGCGTTTTAATCGTAGTCTGTTAAAATTTTATGGTTAAAAAATATTACCAGTCAGTATTATTATAGTTAAAAAATAAGATATTACTTTATTTAAACTGTTAACTTATTAGTTAGTCATTTATAAATATAATTTTATTTGTATATACTATACCAAACAATCAAATTAAGAGGCAAATTTATTATAAAAAATATTTAAGTTCAATAAAAATTTTCTTGTTTAAATTTCATTGATATTATTAATTTAGTTTCAAAGTAATATTTTGTTTGATAGATATCAATTAAATCTGACACTTTTTACTATATATTTAAACGATAATATAAATTGTTTCAAGTAACATCATTTCTTGCGTTAGATACATACAATGTTTTAGAAATATTAGTTATACTTTAATAATCGAGTTTTTAATAACCTTTAATAACCGATAAAAAGCGAGTCACATGTGAACAAACTAATATGTTCTGAAAGCAAAGAAAATAATAAATTACTGTTTGTATGTTTTTCTCACATCTTGTAAAGACTTTTTGCCTTTCGCTCCCAAGAATTTCCTCAAGCCACGTTTGTCATAGTCTTTGTTATAATAAAGGTCTTCAAACAACGGTTGAAGTTCCCACTCGCGCTTGCCTTTTTGCCCCTTAAAGCCTTTCATTCGTTTGCTGATCATTTCTGTTTTGTCTATCAGGGGTTTTATGTTAGCATGAAGCTCGTCAAGCTCTTCAATTACGTGATCGTGCTCGCACTAGAAAAATGTCAACGAAATTCAATTTTATTGGTACAGTTTAATTTTATTCACGACAAGATTCGAGCTAAACAGCGTTGAACAAAAATTTTCAATATTTACCAGATTGTCATTGTGATCTTTACTTTCCTTTTCATCTACAAAGGTCACTGAGGGAAAATTCATAGATACGTCGTGTGCCGCAAACGAAGACGTGATAAATATCACAATGAAAACGTGGCGGAATTGCAGAAACATTCTGAAAATTTAAATTTCAATGCATCATGCGTATTTGTATATTTTCTAAAGTATTTTCATTTTAAGCAATTTCATGTTTAAACATATTTTACATACGTAATGCATACACCATTGAAAATGAGATGTTAACGTTTATTTTAATATATTACATAATGTATTATCATATGAAATTATAAAATGTTTAAAAATAAAATTACCGCAATTGGAAATAATATAATGTATTTCACTCAACAATTAATTATTTGTTTAAATAATTTAATAAAGACCATAATTAAAATAATAGTAAAAATGATGAATATTTGTTTAAAAGAAAGAAAAATTCACGTCTTCGAATTGACAATTTTCGATAAAGATAAACAACTTATTCTTTAACTAAAATTCATAAATAATCGGGAATGAGGATAAAATATTATTTTGTGATGCTCATTCGCGAACAATCCCACATAATATAATATAACAATTTAAGCTTGATTCAAAGTTTATATTCATTATCGCAATGTTCATAATAAATGCTTTCGAGACAATTGTCACAAACATTCGTTTCAAGTTTGGATAGTTCGGTCAGCCGTAACATGAAGTTGTTTAATTAAATAATCAACGTGAAAGTTAGTTATCATTCGAATATAAGTTTATCTTTAACGCTATTCGCGATTATTAAATCGTGATAGGGACATTTGAAAATTTCCATAAATTTTTGTTATCGCGTGCCTGGAGATCATTTATTTGTACGTTACATGAATTATTAATGTCTGCCGAATGAAATTCATTGATATTCTTTCATGTTTCTTAGTAAAAATACACGTCCTCTAGGAATGCCACAAGAATTGCAATAAATGGAGATTAATTTTAAAAAGTTGAACAAAAATTATACGCTGTGTAAAACTTATTAATATTTTAATTATTTAATATGGCGTTAAACTTTGTAATAATTCTGCAATGTTTTGTAGAACATAAAAAACGCAGTAACTTTTCATATAATAAACAATTTTTACACGTTAACGAGAGATGTTTAAGTGATATGTTTTATTTTGAAAAAGAAGTTATGCTTTGATGTATCAAATTCTTAAAAGTCCTTGCATATTGAGTGACATCACCGAGTGTGACGTACTCTGTGTCTAAAAGATCAGTCATTCGTGTAATCCATACAGAAACCACTGTTCGTCTGAATTTAATGATTTTAGTTAAAGGCGAGCACCTGCGATGCAGCTAATTGTGCGAGCAACTTTTTAATTTCAATTTCTTTCAAATGTTCTCGTAGAAAATCACTTAAACAAACGTTAAATTAAACATTTATCGTTATAAAAAGAAGCTCATATTACACGAAAACAAGAGTCTAGTGAATTATTTTTATTAATAATAACGTAGATGTTAACATATTGTTATAAGAATCACAACAAAAATGATGTATATATTTTAATATGTTTATTCGTATATTTTCATATATAATGGAAAGTTGTCTGTATTAAAATTATTCTAGCTTATACTTAATTAATATGTTTTAATATGTTAACTTTATAGTATCAATAATCGTCCATATATACACGTAGAAAAAAGATACTATACTGTATAACAAAATTGACGTAAAATGTTTTGTTGTGGTATTTTAATAAATTGACAGTCGAAAGAGTACAATTTATTAGTGTCTAGTATAGTACAAATTGTAGGATATTTATTAATACTTTGATACACTTTGATAAAATTATTTTGCGTTAGTGTTGTTATAAGGTATAATAATTTTTATTCCAACTTTTTTCTACGTGTAGGTGTGAATCCTACCAATCACAACGTGAAGTTTCATGTAGCGGAATAACTGAGATTATTTGCTAATATTTGAATGAAATGCAAATACCTTTCTGCTGTGAAGATTGGCAATCTCTCACATGAGACTATATGCTTATTATATAAATGCAAATTTTATGTTTTTTGTTTATATCAACAATTAGAGTTTACTATAACATTTCGCTATTATTTTTATATAATTAATTTAAAACTATATATAACTGCGACAATAATCAATTTCTTTTTGATTCTATTTCACCGATACTGTTCAAAAGTAACATTTGTCCTATCATTTGTTGCAGAGTAGAGGACTTTTACATAAAAAAAAGGTACAACTGCACAAAGTAAACAGAGAGCGTCAACTTGCAAAGCAAATTTTTGCTATGACTGATTCTTTGTATCTTTTATCAAAAATAAAAATAATAATAAAAAAAAAAACAATTTGTATTCTTTAAAAATGAATGTCCAGTGTATGAACCTGCAAAGCGCAAAATTGTTTCTCTACTATCTGTTTTTGATTTCATTAGGCCGAGTTATTGTTACAGCTGGAATTCCAAAGAAGCTTCCTCTAAAGTAAATTAGATTCGTTCATTTATCGTATTACAATAAATGCATACAAAGTGCAGAATGGTGAAAATGATTATTCGAACTAAAAGTCAAAGTTAAATTGTAACATAAATGAAATTTAACCGGGTTTCTTAACAAATTTTACATATATTCCGATCGAAAATAAAATATTCGAACGAAAAGTTGTATCGCGCGCAATATAAAAAAAGCGATTGCAAATTTTAAATCGACAATTTCGGGCAAGCTTCCCTTGCCAAGTGTTATGAAAATTAGAAAACAACACCAATCAGTCGTATATAAAACAATTTTGATCCAGGTGAAAAAATAAAACACCGACTAGCAAATTGGAACGTAAAATGTTAAACAATCGTGAATATTCGCACGCCATAATGCACCGTCTTATTTGACTCGTAAAATAGGGTTAACTTTGTCTGTCATACGTCGATGAATTCAAAAATTAATATGTGCTAGCTAAGAGAATAGATAAGTTGTTTAGAAACTTTCAAACGGCAAGAAATGTCGGAAAACGAAAATAGCGGCGAATTTTGCAAAACGAATAGCGATAATAATGAGGCCGAAGATCACGGAAAAAGCACCGCTTCTGAATCGAAAATTAAAGACGAAAGTGTGCAAGTGAAGAAACCGGCGAGAACATCGAAGGCTAAACTTAGAAGTATTAAAAATAATAATCGTTTTCGCAAAAAGGTGAAGCCACATTATTCACCGTGTCCGTCGGTTGAATCATTGCGATCTTTATCACCAGGTATGTTTGATTTGTCGAACGCGGATCAGCACTCGTTGATCAGAGCAGTCAATGCCATGAAATTGTGTTATCATTCGGTGGAGGAGTTTTCGGGAGATACACTGAAAGATTCAGGCCAAAGTAAACACAAAGTGAAGCGAAGAAACGATCTATCAAAGCGTTTGAAACGAAGTTATTCGCAGAGTCGGAATCCTGAAGTAACTTCTTTGAAAGTAAATTAAATCTCTGTCACCTGTACCGTATCTTTGTTCTGATTCAAAATTTCAACTAAAATTTAACTTCATCTGCGTTAATGGTTTGCTTAAATGTTTAAAGATTGCTTATTTCGTCCACATTTAATAAGATGATCCGATAATAAATGTTTGTAAAGTTAAAGTGATTTATTGCAATATAAATCCAAAAAAAAATTTATTAATTATTATATATAATACTTAAGGTAAAAATATAATAGAACATATTATTTTTAAATGTTTTTACGCAAGGGAAAATATTCTGTTTCTATAAGAAATGTCATAACTTGTTCGTGCAAAACACATTTAATCAAAACAAATGTACCACATTAAAGTACGACACAGCTTATTACATGATAACATTATTAAACTTTATTTCGTAAAATTATATTTTTCAAAAGTGTAAAGGTTATCGAAGCTTGTCTTTAAATTAATATTACAGAAGTAAATTAATATACGTAGCAAAATTGCATCAAGAATAATTGTTAACTGGATAAATTAGCTATAACTTTAATTAGTATTAACAAAATGTGATCATTAAAATGCAACCTATTATTGCAAATTAAATGTGCTTATCATAAAATATTTGTAGAATCTGTTATAAACAAATAATATCCCTAGTAGAATCTAAACCAGGCATTCCTAGTTTCAGACTGGGCCCTAGCTAGAGATTTTAAGGCATACATTAATAAGGAACGCCCGACTAGGTAATAGTCTGACTCAATATTAAACTTCCTTAATAGGTATCTATCGATGTATTTCTAACTCGCTCGAGTCGGGCAACAACAGGGATTCTTTAACAAGGCTCTGTCAATGTAATCCTAACTCGCTCGAGTCGGGCAACAACAGAGCTTCCTTAATAAGGCTCTATCGATGTATTCCCAACTCGCTCGAGTCGGGCAACAAGAAGGCAACAAGAAGCTACATTAACAATTCCCGACTAGGAAT
>JABFPN010000408.1:0-48799 GCA_022817305.1 Leptoteleia sp. ZL-2020 | reverse complement strand
ATAGAACTGTATGCATTACATATACTTAGTTTTTCCATAAATTATTACAGTTACACCTACAGAGTACATATAGGTTCAATACCCCAGAATTTATTGATAAATATACTATTTCATTTTTCTCAGTGTAGAAATTACATGATTTAATTGGTTTAACTCAACAGTTTTACCAAAATCGTTTAAAATACATTGAGAAAGTTCTCCATTATTATAAAAGTGGAATATTATAGATAAAATTCATTTAATAATTAAAAGATTAATATAAAATCATTAATCTAAAAATACTTACAATAAGCAAAACAATCTGATTCTTATCAGACCTTGACTATATTTGTAATATATATTTATATAATTGTTGGAAATTTGAATTTTTCTTTTAACAGCATATTCCACTTTTATGAGATGGATAATAATTTCTCTCGCGAAATATATTTTCATCTTGACAATGAATTGATCACTTAAACTGACAAGCAATGTACGTACACATGTTCTATGTCAATTTTAGTGAATTCAAACCCACTTTTTCTATGAATCAAAATGTTATTCCCGCTGTACGTTGAAAGTGAAAGACAACGACATTATTTCCACAGATCGAACAAACAGTTTCACGCGTGCAAATATAAAATTGTACTTATTTACCGTAATAAATTTAACATGGTGAGAAAAAAGCTGCTTAGTCGTTTGAGAACTACAAAATATCGCCACGTGGATTTGGGACGGCTGGAGGTTGGCTGAATATTCGGATAAAAGTTGGATGAAGACTGGATTCGAAGCTAGATAATCGCTGGATTTTGTGCACTTACCATACCTTTTGACTTTGGAAAGATATTGCTATTTTACCATACCATTGTAGTAATATATTTTGTATGATACAGTAAAATTTTATATTCGATATGGTAATAATTATCATAAATATAAATAACTTTACAAGATCATATAAAAAATTTTACTATACCATATAAAAAATATTATTATGTTTGTATAGTAATTGTATAAACATTATAGACGATATCCCTTCAACCTCAGAAGGTATGGTAATTTTTATTATAACTCTTTCTCAGTAAATCCAGCCTTCATCCAGCCTTTATCCAGCATTTATCCATCTTCCATCGAGCCAATCTCCAGCCGTCCAAAAATTCATAGATACGTGCAATTTATACGATTAATTCATTTCATTATATATTACAATTTTATTGTTGCGCGAGAACGTTTTATCACAACCAACGAAACAGCACGATTGTTGGATGCACTCGAATTAACGGGCTCACTTTGTTATTTGTCAAATGTTCATCTAACGCTGTACAATAATTATTTGTTTCGTCTTAATTATTTTGTTATGCCAGTGCCATCTTTTACACGCACCGCAAAGTAAACGTGGAATCGACACCAATCGATTACTTAATCGCGACCTTTGAGGAATCCTAAGGCCTTTGTGCGTTGTAAAACTTGTCACCGGCTTCTCGTGCGACGTTGCACTTCCATAAGACGTTCCACTTTGGCTAGTTTTAATATTGAAATACGCGTGACGGTTCAAAAGTTGAAAGTCAAAAATTCAACCGACTCTACGCAAAGGGTTATATAACTTTTTCTCTCCGTTACTAAAAATGATATCAACTCGCTTATACAACCTAATTTGACAATTGCTAATTTTAATTATTGTTTTTGAGTTGAAGAAACGATCGGTTCAAGTGGTATCTCGTAAAAATGAAATTTTTATTCAGAAACATTTTATGCACGAGTGTCAGTCAGAAGTCAAGTTTTTTTTTTTTAAACAAATGCAACATACTTACAAAAACGTTACTTTTGACCAAGACTTTTTTTGATTTAGGTATTGTTTTAACATTGAATGAAATTGTTAAAATTGAGTTAATTGGACAATTTAATTTAGGAACAATAATATTTTATTTATATGTATTGTAATAAAAATGGGAGATATTTGGTCGATAAATATCCGAGGTTTTAAAGTGTCAAAAGATTTTGCTGATTATAATTGCATTTCGTGATAAAATGTTCCGTAAACTCAGACTTATTTTCGGCAGCTGAAAAATTATTTTAAAAACATTGGCGGGATGGAAATATGTTGATTTGTAAAGAAATCATCCTCGACGAGAAACGTACTTTTTCATACTTTTAATTAAGTTAAACAAATTTAAAAATTGAAATAACAACATTCAGTTGCAATAATACAGAGGTGATTGTAAACTTTAAAAATCGACTCGAGTCAAATGAAATGCATTATTTCATAGTAGAAATTGCGTAGATAAATCGATAAAAAAATGCCGTACTTTAATTTTAAGGTTCAATTACGAGTGAGAAGCATTTAGTGACAGCGAAGGATTATATTAAAGACATCAAAAACTATTACATGGGATACCTTTTGCAAGAACTGAATATATATATTTTATATTCATGTAACGTACGTTAAACTAGAATCATTCTTACATGGAGCTAAAAGTTTTGAATTATTTTTTTTTCCCCAAATCTTTCAAGCAATTTATTATATACTCATTATCCTTTAAGATAAGAAGCTGAAATTATTTAAAGTCTTTAATTACGATATCCAAACTTTTTTCTCCAAGTACGACCAACATTAATCATCAATTTAGAGTGCAATATATTTTGTGCTCCCTTACAGTCACGGAAAGTAATGTTTTGCGCCGCAAAAGTCAATTAAATATTCGTATAAAAAATGGGCTTGAACAATTTAAAAGTACAAATTGTGTTCGTTCAACAAAGACATATCGCAATCACGTCACGTAATGGCGTTTTGTGAGCGCGATTGTACCAAAGTGTGGCAACGACCACAAAGGCCACACTGCGCATATAATTTATTTATCCCAGGTGATTGTTAATTATTACCATTTCACGATTTATAAAAGTTAACGCGAAATGTTGACCTTATCAAATAGACGAAACACCATGTTTTTTTTTTTGTTATTTACTTTCAATAATGATGTCGCTTTAATCGCAGTACACTCGACTTTCGCTGTACTGAGCGGCTCAAGGAACTATCCCACTATAATGCGAGTTCCCCCCACCCTTTTCCACCTCTCTTTCATATCACACTTAATCACAGTACCGAGCTTCTACGAAGTTGCCGCCAACTTCGCGTCACAGCAAGATCAAGAACACACTATAGTGGACGCTTCACTGTTGCGGTAGCCGCTACAACGAGAGTCGAGTGCACTCAATAATTTGCTATTTACAAACGCGCTTAATTAATAACAAACTTCATCTATGGCGTCGCAAGACGTTTACTTTTGTTCCTTCGCGATCGACGAAGTTTCGCGAAAATCAATCCGGGACGCTTTAGGGTATTGATTGGCGATGGAAAAGTTTGCGCGCGAAACATCAAACGGACCAGCAAATAAATGCTCTCATCGCGAATCACCTTTAATGTCAAAGGTCCTCGAGTAACGGGCTCGGTCCGCGAATAACACTTATTTCTCGAAGTAACAAAAGAGAACGGATTCCACCCGCGAGCGGACAATGGGTACAAACGTCGCAATTCATCTTTATCTTAAGTTACATCTTACTTGAATGATATGCAGTCGATGAAAATGTGCTTATTACTATTATACATTTATTGGAAGAAGACATTACCACCTCTCGCGTCTCTACGACAACAAAGTTTCGCGCCAATTTTCCTCGTGCGCCATCTTTCTTCTCGCGCCAACGTTACAATTATCTACTTCAACCGTCCGTCGGTACGAATTGTGTCGTTATAAAACTTGCGCCGCTAGATGAGATACTTTGATTTACGTTCCGTTATGAAAATGATGACTGATTGCGACGAAGCGATTTGTCGGTCGATCGGTCGTCGTATAGCGGCGAGATCAATCATCGTCGGCTAACAAAAGGAAACGATTATGTTTGTCCTTTGCCCGAGAACTGAAGAAGGCCACTCCCAAAGCGGAAGTGCCGCGTCAAGTTGGGGGGCCGCGACTTCCGGCGTCCATTTTTGTTTTCCCCCGAAACAATTCGCGCGTTTTCCGAATGAAATAACGAGCGATTCCGCCGGCGTTCCTTTTTCCAATTGGCCAAAATGGAGCTCGCGCGATACTCCCCTCTTGATATCACGTGACCTTGAAACACAACGCCATCTATCGGGTCCGTTATAGTTGTCCGCAACGAAGACTGTCTATGTATGTAAAAGCGTAATCCGATGCGTGTCCTCGAGCGGATCCATCTCGAAAATGTGTTTCGTAAAAAAGAAAGAAAGAAAGAAAGAAAAAAAGAGATAATATACACCAACGAGTACCGATCAACTTATCATGCGCAATAAACACACTGAACACTCGTAAATGATATTCCGTGGCGCGTTACTGAATTTTCCCTTACTTTCCAATAGTCATTTCCAACGAGCTCGTTTCCGGTAACTCTTCTGAAGGTTTCCAGAGGTTCGAATGAAAATTCAGTAAGGCTTAAAGCTTCGCCGCGACAATATAACAGACTGTGTGACTTCAACATATCCATTTCCATCCGCGGAACATTTTCTCGTTTCGTTCTCGCGGGATATCAAGGTGTCCTTGGCGAAGTGGGCTTTTAAGGTGGCAAGTTACCAGTAGGAGGGGGGGGGTTTCAATTTGTAAAAGATCGGTTGGCCCGTCCGTTTGGTCGCGCGCGGTTAAACAATTGGACGACGCATCGTCGCTTTTATCCAAGACGAGATCATTTTTGTACAAATCACCTGTGTTCTACGGTATAATAAAACCCGTCAAAAAGGTCGAACGTGTCATTTGGAGTTGGACGTGCTCCGAAGTGAAAAACACCGGGCGTCCGCGATCGTGCTTTATGACGGGGGGTGGTGGGTTCGCTGGGACAATCGCGGTAGCACGCGACTGTTCGTTTTTCTTTACACTTTACAGTTGATGTCGTTTTGTTTATTTTCTTGGGGGTTTTCTTGAATTTTACACGAGGCTGTGCTCTCGTGAGTCGTATCGATGAGTGTAGAGAATGGAGGAGCTGGTACCGGGTGATGTCGAAGAGGAGGCTGTAGTTGAACATGGCGAGGACGCTATGACTCTCTTCGACCGTGGCTGGACCTAGGTATTGTGGCCTTGCTTTCGGGCTTTGCCGTCTTGGTTCGACCGGCCGACCAGGTCCTCCAATTCGTCAGGCGTCAGAACGGTGAAATCTCTGTCGAATAGAAATTTACGTCTGGATTAATTAGTTAGTTTATTGTTATTTGTTAAGTATTACACTGAGAAAAGAAGTTCTAATAAATATCGGGCTTTGAGGGTGATTTGTAATACAACTTCAACATTTTACCAAACCTACTTCGCATAAAAAATGGGAGAGACCGGGCTCTAGTTAGTACAGGGTCAAGTATTGAGAGAAATGTTCGATATTGTTTAAATAGTGGAAGTAGTTTTAAATAATATATTTTCGTGATAATTGTATTGTGAAAAAATGTTGATTGATTTATTGCTTATGAATAGAATGCAGCCATTATGGAACTTGTCAATCGACAGGATGGTAAATGCATTTCAAACTTTTTATCATGTCACAGAGAAGTCATTGAAATCAAAGATATAAATAAACTTAAATTGTAAAAAATTATTAAAGAATACCATGAGCGATTAGTAAAGTTTTTAATAAGAATATTAATTCTTCGGAATGATGACGAGTGAAATATTCCGTGACGCTTATTCTTTCTTAATGTGCATGAAGTATTTTTAGTTTTGAACAAGGAGTTTAATATTTCAATACTACAATAAGGAGATAACCTCATACTCAGAGTAATACACATGAACAGATAAACCTAAAAATACACCTAAAAATATATTTAAAAAATGCATCTATAAAATAATACATCTAAAAATTGTTATATACAAAATTACAAGAAATCAAACTACATTTCACCTCGTACATGAGAAAATAGTATTTTGGTGTTAAGTCAAGTAATAAAATTGGATATGCAATTATCCAAGGAATTTCTCTTATAATTTAATTAAAATTACTTTGATCATTATTTAATTAGTTTATCTAGTTAACATGGTAATTGGTTATAAATTAAATACACTTTATATTAAAAACGAAACATAACATAATTTCAACTTAAAACTATCTCTCTCGGTAATTTTTTTAACGGATTTATTATTTTAAACCAAATTATTTTTATTTGATTATTCGGATAATTAGAAAGATTGCATTAATATGATGTTATTATGAACAAAGAAAAGAATTACATTACATATTAAATTTTCAATTTTAACCCGGATCTCGCTGAAAGATAACTCGATTCGATTAAATTATTTACATTTTATTAATAGTTGATTGAATTTTTGATGAGTATAAAAAGTGTCTAACAATTAACTTTTCGCCGATTCAGCCCGTATTATTTTAATTGACTTTCCGTCCCGGCATCAAGTATTATTGATTATTATAATCAAATTCATAATCAATCAATTTAAAATGTAACAGTTGAGCGGACTGTTTTAGTAAACTGGATTACCCTTTAACTGTTAATTGTGTTAACAATTAAAAGTGGTATTTAATTTAATTTATTTGGCGGGCATTGTGAAAATGTAAACTTTAGCAAATCCACTTAAAGGTTGAATGTAAAATTGTAAAGTGGCCAAACGTTAATAAGTGAAAGTACAACAAATGGATGGTAAATGAATAATTAAGCGATAAGACGAGCGTGAGGTCTATGAATATGAAATTACGTGTATACATTGATATAAAACATTTTACCTGTGTTGGGCCAAGAGCATGTCTATGCTTGTGACGCTACGCTGATGAGTACCATCTTTATGTGCAGCCTTTTGCCTCCTTATGCACACCGCTCTAAGGGGCGCTAAAAGCACTCCACATATCAGAAGGCCACAACCAGCCGATATTATGACAGCGGAGTTTTGCGCAGCCTCTGCTCCAGGTGCCAACTGTACCAAACCCACCACCAGTGCGACAGCACCGAGAAGTAACGATCCCACTACAACGTGTAACGAATTAACCTGGAAAATATAATTTAATTTCAATATTATTAATCCAATGCTGCATCGATTTTTCATTTCCAATCTCAAATGGAAAAGTTTGAATTTGAATACTTTAGTAAAAATGAAACGTATGAACGTATATGTTTTTTTCTTAATGCATATATGACTATATGTGACCATGTATGATTGATATATGGTAATAATTGAATTAAGAAAAAACATATGGTCATATATGGATTAAGAATCATGTTGATGAGAAAATTATTGAAAGCATATATAGCTGGAATATTATATCAATTATTGCCATATATTGACCATGTATATCCATGTATGGCCATATATAGATTAAGAAAAAATATAGATGTCTATGTTTCATTTTTACTAGGGTATTAATACGATTTGCCTTATATCGCGTGACAAAATATTAGTAGACACACAATATGGTACAATATGGCGTTATGATAAATACTTGAAATTAATTTGTTAAGTATTGGAAAGTATGGATGATACATAGTTGCATTCTTTTGTTTGATCCACTCTATTTTATCGACTTTAAATTTGTAAAGAATAATTGAAAGGTTTACATTATTCCACAGCTTAAGTCTTCAACTATTATCTGGTATTATCCGGTATAGTGTAGTGCTCGAAAGTTTTTTTTTGTAAAGCTTTGAAATTATTATAAATATTCTCTCGTATATAACTTCTTGCAAGAAGTTACAATTCAGAAAATGTTGACACTTATCATTGGAAGCTAAACTATTTCGATTATTAAATATAATTTAAAAGGTTGTATATTAAAATCAACTTTTCGCGAATTAGGCATTTTCATTTCGAGGAATAAAATTAGCGAAATCACGCGGTGCATAATCATGAACCCGCCCACAGTTGCGTAACTACCAATTGTATCGGACAAATGCTTTACATTAACGGATACGTGCCGCAACTTCTTAATTTTACATTATTTCCGGTAACGCATTGTAGTAGTAGGAGTAGTAGCTTCAGTTTCACTATTGGAACGCCTACGTACTCTCGCATCAATGACGTCATATTTCATCCCTTCGATATTTTTAGCCGCAACATCACAACTTAATACTCGGAACGTTTACTTAAATGAAATTTGATGATATACGTAATATGCTTTTACTCTTATATTTCTAGCTCCATTAATAGCGAGCTCGTTTTTGTTTTATTTACCATTTCAGTTTTTTTCTTGATGTACTGCTTTTGTGTACGTATAACCGCGCACACCAACGAAGCAATGCAGTAGCTATCACTATACTTTACTGCAATCGAAGGATAAAATTCTCATCTTAATTCATATAATGGCTCGATATTTCAGCGGACATTGCGAAATCATTGCGTTTTTTGACATGAGTTATTATGCCATCATTCTTGTGGCATATATATTAATATTGAAATTGAAAAGTGTAAATAAAGGAAAGTGCTGTAAATAGATATGCAGCGAGAAAAAAAGTTAGATTGAAAATGATTATATTGTATCAAAAAGTGGTGACGAAGTACATCTTCTTATTAAAATAAGTATATCCAAATGGCAAAAAAACATTATTGTAAATATAATCAAGTTTTTTTAAATATATATATATAAAATTTACCTTGCCACAAAAATAATATTCCGGTGGTTCCTTATCGACTAGTGCAAGAACAGCCTCGCTTTCTGCGAGCGGGCTTCCAGGCTGACTATTCCCTAACTTGGGACCTTTTTCCTGATAATACGTTTTGTGGAACACTTTGACCGAGGGCACTGGTAATGCCGTGATCATCCTGAAACATTCGCAAAGAAATCATTTTAATCAAATAATATAAATTAATAATAATTTTCTATAAAAAAATTCTCTACAATGATGAAAAATTGGCAAAATCGTGACCTTGCGGAATCAATGAAGTTAAAACTTCGGGGAAAGCGTTTTCAATTTGAAACATTTATCGTGTTTTAAGTTTAAATAATAACTACATTTGTATGCAATATCTACTTATAAATGAATAACTTCCATCAGTCAATATTCTTCTTTTCTTTTTTTTTTTTTTTATTCAATAAGGACAAGAATTTCCGACAAGCTTTTACTGCGACATATAATGGCACTTGTTTTAATTTGCTGCATCATTATGTGGAAACATCAAATCTTTATAATTTTATACCAAGAAAACTTGTGTTAGATTTTGAAAAAAATAGATAGCAATAATTCCAAAATTTCCATCAAAATTAAACAATTATACCATAATTAACAAGTGTGTAACTTGTGGACGAAATTGAGGGCGAGTCTCCAAAATATACGATTCATAACTCTACATATATACATATAACGTTCCTAAATGTCGTATAAATAATGACGATTTCATCCAACGAGCGCGAAGAATTAAAAACGAATGGCATCCGTTTTATAGAGGTTACATCAGCGCCGTTCCGTTTATACCAAATTCAAATAAACGATTCAATTTTTGGAGCGCAATAAAGCGATAAACATTGAGGCTTCAAAGTAACGGTGATTGAGAAGTACGGAGGCAAGAACATGCACAAGCGAACGGGCCGGCCCCATTATTCCACTTTTATCAAATTCCTCGCATTGGCACAAATAGGTAGGTCATTCCCTGGAACATTGCCAGAACTTGGCATTGCAATTGTATTGCGGTACGCAAGTATTGCGCGCGGTGTCAATGCACGGGCAATTCGCGGGAATAAAATTAGAACGCCTCCGCGGCGCGAAACGCGATATGACGCGTTGCAATTGTAACGATGAATTTATGTGTAGGCAGCGCCTGGTAAATAGCCGCGGCCGAAGCTAGAGATGCGCTCCTCGCGTTGCGGGTGAATTACCCCTCTCGGTTATCGTGCCGCACGAAATACCGCAAGGAACGCGACGTCGCGAAGCTACATTTATTTTATACAAATAAATACGTGCTTGTGTGTGTGTGTGTGTGCAACCGCGCGAGCTTCGGTGCTCGTGCGCGCGCGTGCATGCAAGAGCAACACATGCTAAAATAATAGCCATGACACCGTTATCCAGGACACTGTTCCACATTACGTTTTTGTACTCATCGACTGGTCTAAATAACTGTCTGGTCTATTTCAGAACAATCGTACAATTTTACAACCACATCCGGCCGGGCCGTGCGTGCTGATAAAATGCCTTTCCGTTTTCGAATTACAAAATATATCCCCCCCATTAGTTTCTATCGCGTAAACAAATAAGCGCCGGGGTGGGGGTGATGGTAAAGTTTAATAGTAACAAGGAATTCTTTCGTTTATTAGAATGTTTTTTTTTTCTCTTTGAAAATCTATCCGATCGATCGATTCGTTTTCACTTGGACATTCGTATTTGGCGCTATGGTTGCGCGCGCATTTTAATCCAACGACTGCAACTTCGCGTTGAATATTACTTGAGCGTGATTTGTTAATGTTATTATAATGAAAGTAAGGTGGGATAATTAAATTTAGTTTATTGTTTATTGTAATATTTGCATCGAAAGCTGAATGACTTACTTCATAAATCGTCTTAAGTTGGCAACACTGGTATCGAAATGGAAATGGCAAAACGTAATACCGAAACGTTTGTACCGCAACATTCATTAGAAATGGATACAAATATTCTAGTAGAAATGTTTCTAGTTCAATGTTAGTACTGCCAACTTAAACTTGTTTACGAAGCCAGAATACTGTTTAGCTTTCAATGAGACTTTGGTGTATCATCTATTTCTTATCGCACCTGGCAAAAAAAAACCTCGAGCATCCCGAAGAAGTCCTAATTCTCTTCTGTAGACTTAGAAAGTGATCTAATAAAATTGACAATTACTTGTTGTTGCATTTTTTTTTGTTTTTTTTTTTTTGTTGGCAATACATAATAATGTTAATTTATCATCCTCTCCAAGTTCAAGGCATTGGTTCTACAGCCAATGAAATTCTTCCCTACACAAATTCATTATGGAACACTTAAAGGAAACGTAAACAATTTGTAAGTCGGAGGATGAATTTCGCGGGTTATCGAATTTGTTTAAGGACGTCGTAATCGACTGTATAATGATTATGAAATCTCGTTAAAGCTAGTAGTACAATTGCTTTTGCGATGCAGTCGCATCCCGAACAAGTGTTCGATAACCGTGGCACAAAGGCTGATGGCCTCAAGCGCGAAAGTAGGCCAGCACTAGAATCCCCAGAGCAATGCGTTGTAACTTCCTTCCCCAAACAGTCGCAATACCCTACCCCGCCGACCACCTTCCTACCTTACCTACTCCTTCAATTATTCATACATTCATACAACATGCCCATCATAACTAATTTAAGAATCTCTTAAGCGTCGGCGGTGTCTCTTTCTTTCCGACGATCATTCCTTTTTTAGAATTCATTTCCAAAGACTCGAAGGCATCAAAGTAAATTGGGACGTGTAAATATTAGTATCAACATTCAGGATAGTGCTGTGCACCGAGGGGGAAAAAATGTTATTAAAATTTAACGCGTTTTATTTTAACCGGACAATGGGATTAAAAAGTAAACAATGCGAATGTATATTGCGTTTAAATTTCAGGCAGTTTTCCCATTTTGACAATACAGCGACGAGCATTGTTATTTTTATTTTGAACGAAAATTTATTTGAATTTTATTATACTTTATATAAAATCTCTTGTGGAAGAGAATGCTGAAAAATTGGTAAAATTGGGACTTTTCAGCAATTATTCCTACCAGGGACGATTTTAAATAATTAATTTAATTATATTAAATAATTTTATTTAATTATTTTGATAGCTAAATATTTGTCTCGACAAAAATGTCAATAAGTATATTAATTAATAATAACATTTCTGTCCTCTTCCAACCTATTTCCGTGCTGTGGAAGAGAAAAGGACAGTGCTTCGGGATGTTTTCTGTGAATGTTATCTGAATATGCTATACGTACCCTTCTAAAGAAAAAATCCATTCACTCTTGTTAAATATGATTAATGAATCGTATGATTAATGTGAAAAATATATATACTTTAATAAGTATAAGTAACTTATAAATACATAAAAAGTATTTACATTAATAAATTATATAAATAATATTTACTTATTGAAGTATAAATACTTTATTTTATCATTTCTATTTATTATTATGAGAAAATATCTTCACTCATTTTTCTCACGTATATAAACATATTTTTAAACATTTATCCTTATTGAATTAAATCAATTGAAATTGCGAAAAGTCACTAATCTTTTTTTTATTATAATGGGCAATTTATTTGTTATTCAATTCAAACTTTATTTCGATTAAATGTATAAAGCTGCATTATTTTTTTAATTAATTGAAATTGCAAACTGATATTTTTAATATATTGATTTTTTTTTTATTTTCAAATTCATTGAAATCTTCACTTTAATTGAAATTTATACTATTACCATGGATAGTAATAAGATTTTCAACCCCGTGTTGTATTTATATTCAGCGTGGTGCTTCTCATCTTATATACATTTGTGTATCACGAGAAATTTAACTTTGATTATATATTCAAAACGTGCACGATAATCTCTGAATATTGTTTGATTATTCTTGGCTTGTAGATACTTATTTTAATCATAATTTCAGTTTAATTAACTACTATGTAATATACAGCTTGTGGGTGTTCAAACTTTCACATAATAAGCTCTTTTTCCACAATTCTCTATTAGGAAATTTCAGAATATTTTCAGAATGTACCAAAAAATATTCTTTGCTACCCGCGTGGTTATCATTTTTACTATTATTAATGGTACAAAATACTTCTAGGATACATTCCCAAATTAATACAAAATGTTTTAAATTTTGACCATTATTATTTCCTTAATAAAATATTATATACAAAATATATCGCATATAGAACACTTTGTTTAATTTGCAAAATAATATTTTATTACACACCTCCCCCCCTCCGCTATTAATCAAAGGACCATATAAAATTACCAAAAATTTCTAAAACCCAGGGGGTGTTTAAAAGGATCCCGCCCAATGGGGCGAAATCTTTCTGCGGCGAATGGATTCGTTATCGTCGCG
Organism: Leptoteleia sp. ZL-2020; assembly: GCA_022817305.1. Lineage (NCBI taxonomy): Eukaryota > Metazoa > Arthropoda > Insecta > Hymenoptera > Scelionidae > Leptoteleia > Leptoteleia sp. ZL-2020. Next base: position 35,841 of record JABFPN010000408.1, on the reverse strand, counting down.
ATTTGTCATCGAAATTTCGCGATCGATAAATGGGTCATTGCAGGTCGTCCGGCGAAATCCCATGAACTCGCTAAATCGATGAGCGGTTCGCCCCGTCTCGTCAACTGGGTCATTCGTGTACAAGAGAAACGGACTCTTCGTCGGCCGGTTCCGTCGGCTCGTATGATACATATCTCCTCATCCTCATTTATCCAAATGTCCGTCCACTCTTTCCTCCCCCCATCCCCCCCTCATTACCCACGGTCGCCTTTTAATCGGCACTCGTTGGGTCGCGCGAATTTTCACGGTTCAAATGTTTTCGCAATTTGTCGACAATTAAAAGAATATAATGTACGCGAGGGCGCAAAGTTTAATAGATTTCCGTTCGACTAAAATGTCAAACCGATAATGCTCGAAACGCTTTCATTATTTATTCATACGCAACGGCGATCCCCGCGACGGTACTTTTTCCACGCCGAGAAAGAAAGTATTCGTGAAATTTAAAAGGCTTTGTATTAATTTGGGGATAATGTTGAAAATGGAAAATTTTTATTGATCAGAATAGAAAAAATGATAGTCGTAAGAGAGATTTTTAAATTTTACCGTTATTTATGGCAGAAATAATCACTTTTCTAACGTACTCTGAAATTGGAACTTCATCATTAAACCATGAAATTGACCAAATCTTGGATTTAAATCGAACACAAACCGTTTAAACATTGGCATGGTAACTGGAAAGTTTTGGTAACGCTCTGAATTGCCGTTTCGTCGCGCATGAAGTTGGTCGCAAATGGAAATAACCTTATGATATACTTTATCAACCAATATAATAAACTATATTATATACATGATAATTTCAATTATATTTATTAATAAATTCTATCATAAGTAAATACATGTTCTCAGGTTATTGTTAATAGTATAGTTGATTTTATTATATAATTTTCCTCAGTGTGAGAAGTTCTGCTTCAAAAAATATTTAATCCCCCAAGAATAAACTAGAAATATTTCTAGATTCGGTCATCAGAATATTTGTTTAGATTATTTAAGTGGTCCGAAGAATGTGACAAAAGTGTTTAACGGGGTTACTAGCCCTGTTAAAAAATATAGTTGGGATCCTACATAGGAATTTGGCATCGGAAATCAGCTACTTTCCTAGGTAGGTTCATAGTTAGATACCTGGGTAGTTATAGGATCTTGTCTAGTTTCCTAGCTGGGATCCTAGGTAGTTACAGGATTTTGCCTAGTTTCCTAGGTAGGTTCCTAGGTAGTTATAGGATCTTGCCTAGTGTCCTAGCTGGGATCCTAGGTCGGAATTTAGGATCAGAGATCACTAGCTTTCGACCTAGGACCTTAGGCTAGGAAACTAGGGAAGATCCTATAACTACCTAGGAGCCTACCTAGGAAACTAGCTGATTTCCAGTGCCAAATTCCTATGTAGGATCCCAAGCTAGATTTTTTTAACGGGGACAGTTCCCTTGTGGAAAAGAATACCAAAAAATGCTGAAGAACACTGAAAAGATGCTAAAATTGGAAACTTTCAGCATTTTTCAACACTACTTTCCACAAGGATTTTTACAAAGGGATATTTCCACTAACATCGGACTTCAAAACCTTACGAAAATTTGTTATCACTACAATAAAATTGATACAAAAAGCAGCAATTTCTGATATTTCGTTTTTTTCCCAGCGCGTTCGGAACCATCGCGTCCGATGTTGCACAATTTTTGGCGCACACTTTAGGACGGTACCACGGCGATGGACCACGCGGTGGGAATTCCATTCGATCCGGGGGAACAAACGTTGGACAATTAATTGACCCGCAATCGGGGCGTTACGTAATGAAATTTAACGTCGCTCGCGAAGATTTGAATCGCGGCCAAAACATTCGAGAAAACTATTACGCATTTTGGCGTACGAAAGGGGAATGTTTACTTTTTATAAATAAACGTCCAGGAAAGTGCTGCGTATTTCTGTGATGTGTGGCCGACCGAATGGAGTGAGCCGGTGAAATACGAGAGAGAGAGAGAGAAACGGAGAAAAAAAAGAGCACCCGACCATTCTACGCTTAGATAAATCAATGTTTCAAGTTTTGTTTCATTATTTATGATATTTGACGGATGTATTTTCGTAACAAAATGGCACGTTAAATAATGATAACGTTGGCTAACCCCTTGTATCGATTGATTGATATTGTTTCCTTTTATTATCAACCTTATAACGAATATTCATTTAAATGGCGAGTAAAAATTGTCATCAACTTTTTTAAATAATTATCGATAACAGAACAGAATAATTTTCATTAAGACCACAATGTTTAATTTAAATAATCCAGTTATTTATGAAGTTCTTGTTATCTTCTATCGGAAGTATCCCATAAAATATAACTCTTTTAGTTGTTTTACCGAACATTTATTGCTTATTTTTGGGATGAAATAAAAAAAAGAGAGGAAAAAAATTGCGACACATTTGGTCAACAAGACGTGTGATACCGAAGAGATGATGTATGACACGATGAGCTGCGGATGAAAACTCACTTTGCAGTATCCGCTTCGACGAGTCGAAAATGACGCAGTCGAATGTACAATTGTCGCCGCACAACCGAACGCTTGGTAATCAGAGACTGGTCGGGTACATCGGTTTAAAAAAAAAATAGAAGGAGAGGTCTAAATAGGGTTGTTGCGTTAAACGAGCGCGCTAATGTGACTCGCTGATTGAAACGGGGTGGTGGTCCCGCGACTACTGAACTTGGTCTTTCCGCAGGATTCGCGTTTAGGTCGATATAACCACCCCAAACGCCCACCCAGTTGCTCGCCGTCAAGCAGCTTTCACAACGTTCCACGGGCCGTTCCACGGAGTCAAACCGTTATGAACGAGAGTTTTACCATAAAGGGTTTTATCAGTTTTATCATCGATTTTATGAATTCTCGTCATTTTGTCTTTTAAATTTAACTTTATTAATTTAATTAAATTGATTCAATCAATTTAACTGCATTTTAATCGATTTTATTAAATTAATAAAAGAGGGTGTTACTTTTTTAAATTTTCTATATTAAAACAATATTGATATCTTATGAACCATATGAATATATAAAAAATATTTAATATTTTTTTAATTATATCAATCCTTCTGAATTGGATAATTAAAGAAAATATTTTGATATAGTATCGACATTAATATAATGGAAAGATCCCTATTAAAAAGATGTGTGGGTTATATGAATGAATACTAAAATATTCAAAGAAGTAGGGAGTAAACGGATTTCATCAAGATTCCTGAATTAATTTAGGAAAAGTGTTTCCAAAGAGATAAAACATTTAATAATCATATTCTAATATTTTAATTTTTTGTTGTCAATAGACACCAATAACTCAATGTAATATTCGCTGTTGATGGATTTTCCCTTTTCAAGGTAGTTGACGTAAATTATACCATGCATATTCCAAATAACTGATGCCATGCCTTTGCCAGTTGACTGTTGCTCTTTTCGATTTTCGACTCCGGAGTGAGATGGTCGATCAATGTTTCACGATTTTCAAAACTTGCTTAATATTTTCCGGAGTTACTGCTTCATTTAGCCTACCCGAATATTCCGCATTATTTGTACCAGTGCGACCGTGTTTGAAATCAACATGCCACCGGTAAATCGTTGTTTCCGACGGAGCAGGGTCCGGATAACATTTTTCAAGCCATTGCTGAGCTTGCACGGTATTTTCCTATTAAATAGCTGTTTTATCAACGCACGAAATCCGTTTTTCCATTTTTTACACAAATGCCAAAGTAACGTCCATTTTTCCACAAGTTTTGATGTTTATGATCTGATTGGCGTGAAAATTAGACACGTGTCAATTGAAGGTTAGTTCTTTCGAAAAACGAAGTGGATTTGATATTACTAACTCCATCTGTGGGTTAGTTCCGGGAATTATTGAACGATGCGTTACACGCTACAAATGTTAAGTAAGATATTCTACGAATATTATGTGCTGATAGGGACATGTCAATTTATATGTGGAATTCTTTTAAAGGAATTTCTTATCGATACATCTTTTATATTTGAATCAAAGGGCGAAAGTCTGTAAAAGGGTTCTGCTATAAAGTTAAAATCCCCTGTATCGATGTACTATCTTTTGGTACAAGTATCTTAATATACTAACAGATGGCTCTATTGGTATATTTGAATCAAGTCTATGTGACTTGTCTATTATATGTAACTCCCTTAACGGCAAATTCCGTTAGAGGGGCATACGGTCGATCATATCGGCCTGCTCACGTGATGGTAAAATATTTCTTTATAAATATTTTAATAACGTCATTATCAATGCTCCAAAATTTAAATAATCCAAAATATCCGACTTAAATGTTTAATTTAAGTTAAGATTTAAGTTTATTTAACCCAAAAAGAAAATCGATTCCTCGACGACTCATCGACGATGCGTCGATAACGTGCCGAAGACGTGTTGATTACTCCGAAATTGGTGTCGGATATGTATATCGTCGACGAGTCGATTTTTTTGAGGAGGAATTTAACACGTATATTGCTCGGATATTGCATATCGGTCATTAGGTTAACTTTTGAATATAAACAGGAGTGGTAGCATACAGCGCCACCTGGATATTGTGGACAGTAAGGGGGTCATTACATTAGATAAAATGAATAGTTAAGTTGCATAGGTCCGCCTATTTTGAAAATCATGAAACTACAAAATTATGACTTCATGAATATTTCAACCCATACCAACTTTTAAAAGGATGCGTTGAGATATTTATGAAGTCGCAAAACCATGATTTCATGATGTTCAGATTAGGCTCTCTGGTTTGAATGCAAAACACTTGATTATCCAACATATCTGCGAATATTTCCTAAACTTCATGTATAATTTCAAAAGTACCTCATTGACATTCCTTTTTATCAATCAGTTTTCCCTTCCTCGAAACTTTTTTCAACAATTTACTGCAAACATTTCTATTAGTACCTTAACATTCTTTTTCAGTGGTATAGGAATTTTATTGTGAGAAATTTCTCCTTTACTTTGAAAGTTTTCAACCTTGAATGTACAAATTTATGCAAAAATGTAAAAAAAAAGAAAAAAAAAGAACAGAAAGGAAGGAGTATTGCAAATGCGAAATATGGAAGTAGCTGCAAAAGTATTACAGGAAAATAATGCCCGTACGCATTCTTAAGATTATTTATATTTATTCATATTTCTGATGCATACGCGAATCTGACATTGACTTGATTCGTAATGTGAAAAGCTCTGACCTACATGTCAGTGTGTAGGTTGTGAAATAAATATAGTATAAATGTCCAGTATCGATTTGCCGTTTCAAGATAGAGGGATTTGATCTCTCATACAAAACCTTGGCGAACATCGTCGAAGTATTCGAAATACGAAACAATTGGCATCCGTTGTGCGGTTATGAGAACATCACAGAAATGATATATCGTTTTAGTTGATGTTCTCTTTTCGCGTTCCACACACCAATGAACTTACGAGAACGTTTTCCTTAAGAAAAGAAGGAAATGTGTGTACGCACACCTACAACCGTATACAATTGTGAATACTTTTGCCGACTATAATATTATATCAATTATTCGCATATAACGGCCATGCCTATCCATACGTGGCCATATATGAATTAAAAGAGAAACATACATGTCTTTACGAATGCGTTGAAATCGGAAGTGAAGAAATCGTCGGTTAAGTGTGAAATGGATAGCATATTGGTGGGTGTGGGTGGGGGTAGGTTGGAGAGGGGGATCAAAGTGAAATAAGTGTATTTGTTAGAATTCTATTTCTCGAGAGCTGCTTCTACATTTAAATTGAAGACGAAACTGAGCATTTACTGTTCTGCTGTCAACGTAATACAATTTGTTATACAAAGTTATCTTGTAATTACATCTGAACTTTCATCTTCGTCAGAAACGCCGAATTAATACAATATAATTTTCAGTCCGTACGAAGCATTAATTGCATTTCTATAGAATCGCAGGCGATAATTATAACACTTCTTTCTTGTCCAAACTTTTTGTTTGTTTTGGTTAAGTTTACGCGAAGATTCCGTTGTTTAATTTATTCAATTATTTTGACGTAGTTTATGAATTCTTCGGTGAGATTCCGTGGCTTTTTGGAACAACCGCCTAACTGTGTTCTATGGCATTCAAAATTAAGGAGATAAATCATTTTCAATCGTCGATCACTTAAACTTTTGTTAAATTAATTATGTTTTAACAATTTGTATATAGATATATAAGATATACATACGTTACTTTTTTTATTTAATAATATTATAGCCAAAAAATTCTAAGAGCTGTCAAAGACGCTTCAGGGGGCAATGCACTCTTTCAGGCTAAATTGAAGATATTTTTGTGAAGTTTTTTTTAAATGACGATAAAATGCGGTTCGTTTGCTTAAAAGCATATTACTGGTATGCAAAATATTTTGAATTTACAATATCTATCGCAATTCTTTTTTTTTGCGATTGATGATTCATAAATTGGTGAACGCGTTTCTGGAACACTGCCTCGCTGTTTGTATTCCACAGTTCTCACGATAAAATCATCCGTTTTCATAATAGACTGAAAAAATCAAATAGAATATCAAATGTCTACGCGTATATATGTATATATATAATTTTGTCGTTGACACGTGCTTCGTAATAATTTGTCATTTATGAACTGAATGGCGAATATTCAAAATTGGAGCACTCATTTTTGACTAATGACACCTAAAGTCCTTAGTCTATGAAAAATCGAAAAGCTGATATTTGTCAAAGCGTGATTCAACGACACGGTTATTATATAAATACGCAAGGGGAGCAAATTGTAGTCCGTTGAATGGTACAAGTTCAAAATACTTGTGGGAGCGGACTCTGTAAACATTATTACGAGAAAAAAAAATGTGTCTGAAATGTTAAACCTGTATAGTTGTGACGTTTACGTAAGGATAAAACAGAAGTGAACAGGTCGATTCTCTCGTGTATTCTATAAATGTATATAATATTGTAACCATTTAATTGTTAATTAAAAGTGGAAAATGAATCTTCGTTTTTGCGAGGTAGAAAAAACCGGAGGTTCATTTTTCTTCAATAATTAGTTATATCCAATATATTTTCTATCCAGGTCAAAATTTAAATATGTCACATATATGTAACATATATGCCCCATATATACAATAAATAAGTAACTTACTATTCATTTATTTTCACTTGTTACTAATTTTTTTTGTTATATTAGTTATCATATATGAATATTATGATAAATTGAACAAACGCGTCATTCCTTAGTGATATAATGACAATATAACAGTAATAAAATTATAAAGAGGTTATGTGGTTTCAAAGTTGTTAACCTTCTATAATATACGCGCTAGGCATACTTTCCTTGAATTATTACTTTAATGCAAGCATCAAAGACATACGGGTTGAAGTAATTTAGTAGCATTATTGTTTAAGCTCCCATTTGAAAGCGACATACTTTTTGTTAAAGGTGCTACAAATTTAATCAAATATATATAACTCTCGTCTGAACTTAACCTGTATTTTTCAGAGAAATACAATATAAAATACAAACACTAAATAACAAATGATAAATTGTACATGTCTTTATCTAAATATTATTATTTTAATATTGAAAATTATCTTATTCATCAATTTTACTTACTTCTATTTAATCATTTAAAGTGTTCAATTATTTCAGATGTTTTTTCCATAACTCTTCTCTCACTTTCGTGGCGATAATTTTAATTGTAACAAAAATTGACCATTGAAAGTAAATAAAAATCCAAGTGTAACTTTTTGATTGCATAAAAATCCTTTCCAAGTTTTCGTTCGCGAAATCAAAATGTATTTACACTTTTCATGTGAATTAACTTTACAATCAATTTGGCGTCGAGTTTTTGTACTATATTGGTCCAGAGTAGTTTTGATTTCGACTGTGTATTGCTTGTCGGATTCGTGTATATCAGAATTAGTATCGAAAACAAGTGTCCACTTATTTAACAACTGTTTATTCTCTTAACAGTTTTGTAACTTTTTAGACCGAATATTTTTTTATCATCGCGAACAAAAAAAACTACAAAAATTCTTTTATTATTAAAATAATATTATTGTTTGTTATATACTGAGTAGAACATATGATATTTCCGTTATTTTGACACTAACTTCGTGACAATAAAGGAATATGAGCGTTAGGGACTTAGAAAATTATTGTACAAATTATGTAAAAAGGCGCGAATATTAAATTCAACATTAAGAAAATGAAAGATAATTTTTTTAATTAATAAAATTATTAAATTAATAAAGTAATTAACTGAGTTTATTATTATATTAAAATAAATTATTAAAATTAAAAGTTAATATATTTGTTTAAAACTCTTAGAAAACTTAATGTACAATTTTAAAGTACAAATGAAAAAGTTCAATTTAAGCAACCAAATAAAATTTTCCATAATGCTTATTTCGTTGAAAAAAAATAATTATGATAAATGAATTTGTTCGGTATAATAAGTACTATTAAAAATATTTGAATTTCATCAATAAATATTCATTTATTAAGAAATGTATATTTTCATCATTTGAATCAGAGTTAATTTCGCGGTATATGTATAGTTACTTTTATTCTATAGTGATTCTATTGTTCAAGTATTCTGAATTCCTGATGTAGAATGTTATGTTTTCGGACAAATGAAATATACCTAATATCTTTATCTACAATATTTCCACATTTTTATTTTCTTTATTTTAAGCATATGTTGTTATTTCTAGGCCATTAATATGGATTACATATTTCTAGACATTTTTTCTCAACACAATTAGGGTTGCGTTGTAACCTTGATCTGGAATCCATGCTATCATACCGGAATTCGGTTAAGTGTCCGAAACAGGCACTGTGCTGTAACGCCGGGAATATAGTCGCCTCGATCAAGAATCCTAATTGGTCGCAGTTGAGATCGATCGGTGCTTGATCAAGAATTTATAAGATAGCAATTTCCTAATAAAATAATTAGTGTCAATAAAAATTTAATAAGGTCTTGTTAAGTTCATTGATATGACATGCCATCATTCATATGGCATGCCAATTTGATATTTAATAAGATATAAGGCATGTATATTATATTATATTACAAAAAGCGAAATGAGAGTTCTGAATCATCTTTAAATATTTATACATATATCTTTTTTAACAATGCTTATTTTGAATCTTTTCAAATTATAAATGTGTGGATTTGAATCATTTAATGAAAACACCTTTAAGAATCCCATTTAATTTATTGCATCATTTACAGGTAACTTGACGACGCTCATAGATGACTGTTTTCAATTTGCGGATGTGATGGCCTTTGTGTACCCAATCAAATGGAAGTGTGTGGTTGGTAACGGCTGCAATCCTTTGACTGCAAGGTAAGCCTTTTGACATACTCGCATGGCACTTCCGTTAAATTTGTTTTTTGGACTGTATTACTTTCGATGACCTTGCCCCTCCAGTTTTTTGATCAACAAAAATTGTTCATCCTTGTTTTTGGCAGTTTTGTCAAATCATAGTGAACCAAAATTGTGCATTGCCCAACGTTGAAGAATATTCTTCCTTTAATAAGAAAATTCAAACAAATTAAAATTAATATTATAATATACGTGATTTCGTATATTTAATGTGAATTTTCTTTTTTCATATATAAATGGAAAAGGTTTAAAATTTATTAATAATTATTATTAATTTGATTATGAAATGTTAATTTTAAAAAACAACAATTATTTCTAAAGTGAATGGGACTGAAGTATAAAATGTTTTTTAAATCAAAAACACGAACAGTTGTGTTTGTCAATGTGCAAAAGGACAAATTTGCAAAACAAAAACAAGTATTGTTTTTAACAAGTATTGTTATTGTTTTAGTTTTGCTTTGAAGTCGTCTTTTATGCATTTAATAATAAAAACAAATAAAATTTTGTTTATATTTTGTATTTTTAAAATATTTGGACAATTTTTTATGGTTTCAATATTTTGTGATGTGGACTTTTGTTAAATATGCTAACAAACTGCTGAAGTAGGGATTTTTCGGTATTTTTCACCATTTTTCAGCGTTTTTCAGTACATTTTTTAGCATTCTTCAGCAACTTTAATATGCATTACATTATATGTATAGACTTTAGTAGATTAGAATTTGTGGATTGCAAGATTTGTCTCGTACCATTCTTCTAACCTTATATACCTCCTATTTTAAATCAATGGTACTTATTTTCTGTATCAATTTCGTTCGATTTGAAACTGCACCCGCTTCATTTAACTATAATCCACTTATTTTGCTTAATCCTTTATTTTCATTCACATTTACACACCAAAGGTTGAATTTTTCTTTTCGAATTACAATTTCTCTCGCTTAAGCGGTGCTTCTTAAAAGACGGTCTCCTATATCCCATTAGTCATTTTTCCGGCATTAACCTAATATTCTCATAACTTATGTTTAAAAAGAAAAAACTCCCGCATCAAGGGAATATTAACTTGCAACGGATGAATATTTTGAACCAATAAATTTGCTACAAGAAAACGATTCCCAAAAAATTAGATACCTGAGAAACTTTGTATCGCATAAATCATAAAATGTGAAATTTCAAGTGTTTTAATATATTACTAAAATACATAACTGAATTTTCAGATTGTTACAGCAAAGAAGGTTAAAATATCCAATTTATTGGACGATTTAAATATTACATTGTTTAAACATTTGCCACAGTTTTTCGTCTCTGCAGCTTCCTTTTTGCCACACTGTCATCGTGGCCAAATAGATGAAATTGAAGAACATTACGGATGTTGAAATCTGAAAAAGTATTCATATATAATGCCAGGAAGAATGTGTCATGAATACTGGATAGGAGCGATACATTTTTCTCATTACACCATGGTTTTGACAAACGATTTTAATGCACGCCTCTTGCATGACAACTCGCACGTAAGGGGGTAACCGAGGCTTTGGGTTGGCAGTTTCAGCGATGACTTTCCGCGCCATCAGTATGCATAGAATATAAGTTCATAGAATAAGCATATTTAAAGTACAGAAGTTAAGTAACTGGTATAAAAGGCGACTCGATCGCAGATACACGTACGCGCTCATAATAGGCATCATTGTCATTCTATCGAAACTTTGGTGAACCGTGCCTTGGTCCTATCCGAGGCTAGTTCCGGGAGTGCAGCGATAACGGTATTCGAACAACGGACAAGTATGTCACCTGCGAACGAGGAGTTAGGCCGGTTACGAAGGTATTTATCGTATCGAATACTTGGCGCGGCTGAGGTTTCACATTATTGTAATTTATTATTAATTTCTTCGTTGATGCAGCCGCATTCTGACTTTTTGCCTTTAAAAGATTCCAATGCGTTTGGGATAATGGGAAAATTGCCACTGAAGTTATTAATTGGTCAACGTTATTTTGTGATTAAATCGTTGAGGGTATTATTGTAGGGTTTTTAGTTAGCGAGTTATTGTTTCGTCGGATCAAGGAATCATATTGAAATTATTCAATTTGTAGAACTATCCTAAGTTCCTAACTCTTAGGAACGTCACACGCGCTATTAAGGTTGAATTTGTTTTTGAGTTTTTAAGATTTGTACACTGAGAGAAATATGGAAAAATTCCAATCTCTAGTAAACGAACCATATTGAGTAGATTTTCGTTTTTTTTCAAAGTTTAGATTAATTTTTACCATAGTTATAATAGAGAAGAATTTGTTCATCCATTGATTGATTTTGTTTCAACTAAATCCCTTTATTATGAACATTTCTGAAATATTAAAATGATATTAAAATAATGTTGATTTCAATATCAGGAAATTACTAAAATATATGGGTAGAATAATATTCATGGGATATTCTACCAATATTATGTGCTTATAGGAATACATTGTAAAATAATATTGTTGTTGCATTGGTATTTTTTCTCTTCATGCAACTTTTTTTGATTATTGAAGTAACTTCTAATACAGAAGGATACTTACAATAACGTCCGACTGCAGAGCTTTGCAAAAATTTTCGAGCGTTGCACCACATCTATGCACTGAGAAAAATATTTAAATTTCGTTGCCTATTATCCGTTTTATGGTTACACTTGCAATATTTCTAGTTATTGCACTTGAAAAACGTAGTCGTGGTAACAAGAATTTCGTAGTTGTACGAAATTTAGTTATTGCTGTAAGAAAATAGAGTTGCCACGATAAGATAATGTACGGACCATAGTTATAGCACCAACAAATATCACTGAGGGTATATGTGAAGTCATATACACATATATATAGCTTTTGAAAAGTCTTTTATGTATGTATAAACTGTGTGCAATTATTACTTATTGCATATGACAAGAACTTTATGTATTTTACGTATATGTATTGAGTTTCGAAAAGGTACTACCTTCGTGTCATCCATATAACACACAAAGTTTTTCAATATTCATCGAGCGTAGATCACAATTAATATATACCAATATGTTCTAATTTACATGTATGAGAATTTCATATTATTATAATACTGAATTACATTAATGAAAAGAGAAAATCATCCATATGTAAAATTTTGCCTTTAATGAATTGTAAATTATTTTAATTATGCTGAGATAAATGAGATTATTAATTCAGCTTATAGTGTCAATTCCGGCATTATTATAATTTCGCATTATTATAAGTTAAATATATTAAATGAATCGTACCTATATCTTTAAATTGAATAAAATAATTGGATTACAATAAATACACGTTTTTATCGTTTAAATTTCAAGTAAATTAATTTTGCGTATAAACATTTTTTGTAAATGAGTAATTGTCGAGTACATTTTTACTTTAATAATTATTTAATAACAATAATTCCATTAACTTTATAACAGTACATTCTATGCAATTCGGTTTACTTTTATATTTACATTGTTATGATTAAAAAAGTTTGTAATAGTAACAATTACTGATATGTGTATGTATAGTTTTTTTTTTAAATTAAGTTTAATCAGTAAACTGTTTATTGGAATAAAAAAAATGAATTTTATAAATATTACGTTTCCATGCGTTTAATGAAATGTATATTTTAGTATTCAATATATGAATATAAAGAATTTATTTTGTGTGTACCGAAAAAATGTAAATATTCAATATCTAGTTTAATAGAATTATTCGTTTTTAATTTGTTAAGTTCAATACATTTATGTAATTACATAACATTATAAGAATGCCCATGGATATTTGTATAAAATAATGTTACAATAATCAATATTAGACTTATCAAATTATTGCAATTGCAAACTGACTCTGTTACCAGTTGAGATGTCAATTTGCTTACTAAGGTAATGCATTAACAGAAGCTAATATTAATTTATCAATCGTAAGTTTCATAAGTTTATCTTTTAACGTAATGAATTTTATTAAAGTTTTGCAATTAATTGTCATAGCCCAAAAAAGTTCACTGAAAATTAACACGAATCTATATTGCGAAATGCAAACTCAAACAAAAAGGTACCACGGTTTTGAATAATGTTAGAATCTAATGAATATTCATATCACACAGCCGCGATTACTTTCAAACATTTTAATGTTTCCATATTGAGTATATTAGTAGAAAGTATATTTTTAGTCAATTATAACTCGTAGAATTTTCTTCTTTGATTTCATCATATTTATTATATCAATTCATTAGCGAGGCAAATACATACTGAGAAATAATTTCGATCATCATAACTATAATGAGGTTGATCCCAAGGTCAATTTACAAGTTAAATTGTTCAGTTTGGAAGTATTTAGAATTGATAGAACTATGAAACATAATTAAGCAAATCAATCAATAATACAAAGAAATAATAAGATTATAAAACAGAATTTAATATTCACGTGTTTTAAGGAAAATCCTTTAAAAATTACTCTTAGTGACTTGTTTTGTTTTTTCTTTATCAATTTTAACGTAACTTTTTCATTTTAAGTTTTCTTTTATTTCATTGCTTTATAGATTATTTTAGAGATAAATAATATCTATTTGGATGAAATGAAAGATTATTTTAAAATGAAAGATGATTTTAAAATATTTTCCGAAGAGAATTAGTTGTTGTTAAAAAAGTTAATCTATTTCAAATGAATCCTTTGTATAAAAATCATTCTTTTACATCAAAAATGAATATTCAGTGAAACAGAAACGGTGTTTAAATAAGAGCGTGCATTTATAATTCAAACGACAAAAATAATATAAAAAATTGATTTATATATTACACCACTATGCAGGCAATTGTGATTACAAATCATTTTACAATTAAACAATTTCATATAATTTTCTACATTTCTCAGCATAACTAATGCCTTGTTCACTATATAACAATCAGAAAAATATTTCCTAGTAAACTATTTCACAGAGATATGTGATTTGCATCACCTTGCATCATAAACCTTCGACAATGCAAAAATTATTCACAAATGCCCAAAAAAATAAGTTAAGGATAGGGAAAGGGTAGGAAAGAAAGGACGACGAGGGAAATAAGTTAAAGTTAAACAACGCGGGCACATTGTGCCGGTCGCGGACGGAATAAGGAAGATAACGCGCGTAACTGGCAAGCGTTTGCGGGGGCGAGTCGCAGATAGGTCGTCTATGTTGTGTACAGGGATGGGGTAGGCGCGCGGGGGGCACGACGACGAGTAGCAACTAGTGGTGTCCGTTTGTTGGGTCGCGGTATCTGGCGTTGGAAAGAAAAGACGTGCCCTGGCAAAAGACGGGACGATTTGACGGCGCGGCCGAGAGCGCGAAACGCGCTAACGAAAATAGGGCTGTAGAATGCATCCCCACCGTCCGCTCATTTTCTCTCTTACACCCTCTTTTCCCTTTTCTGCACCCTCCTGCCCCACCTCCTCGCGAGCGTGCTCCTGCCGGAGAGATCCGCAGCATCCACGCAGCTCCGTTCAGTCGCCGTTGAGACCGCGACAGCGCCGCGACTCCAACCGATCTGCCATTGCCGATAAGCCACCCATGATCGCTTGCTATACTTTCGGTAAGTCGAGGACGTTCGGGGCTTCTAAATTGCTTGCAACAGGGGAAGGGGGGGGGGAGAAAACAATCGGATCGCCAATCGTGCTTTCGCGCGTCCTCGATGTCAAACGCGAACTTGTAGCAAGCCTTCGGTTACTGCTACTGCACTCTCACGACTTTTCACTCCACGTCAAAGAGCCGGGGACCATCGACTTTGTTTCCCTTTCGCGTGCAATTAATCATTTAACGAAATCAATCGCGACGCGTTGTAACGGGGAAGAGGAGCGAGATAAATAATAATAATAATAAGAATAATAATATTAACAATAATAATAATAATAGTAATAGTAATAAGAGAAATATAGATTGATAAGAAGGGAAGAAAGGGGGAGGAAAAAGTCGTGAGATTGCAGTAATGGTTTTGACCAGCGCAGATCAGCGAGAAATCCCTGCGATTCCGTGAAACGAGTCACCGATACGCGTAACCTTTGATCGAGCCGGGAGATTTCGCCCATTCGGATACGTAGTCCGGGCAAATTGGCCGAGGATTTCAACAGGTCCTGTGGGATCGCGCGCAGGAAAGAGGCCGCCGTCCTTTATTGGGTTATCCGCTGGCTGTCGGAAGTAGACCCGAGGGACTGGTCCCGACGCGGACCTGCGAGCCAAATAGCGCCAGCAAAAGGCGCGCCGAACGACGGGTGGAAGACCGGCAATCCCCGCGAAATCGCCGTGTGCTGTGGCCGACGACAGGGCCCGGATGCTCGCGCGAACGAGACGCTGCGGACGCTGCCACGTTGGAAGGGAAAATATTGACGGCCTTCAACAAGTTTCTGACGACATCCCCTTTGATTAACAAGGTCAAACTCCTCATGGTAAGTGGTGACCGCTGGGGCGACCGCGCGCGAGCCCACCCGTCCGTTCGACCGGAACGCGTCGTTACGCGCCAACTTATTTTATTTACCTTGTCTTTAGATTACACTTCATCGCGCGTTCAGGCTTCGCGTTCTTCGCGGTGCTACTGAAAAGTGACGCCTCCCCCAAATAACCGTATATAAACGGCGTTTGTTTTTGTTTGCTATTTACATCATTTTTTTATGTCCTTTGGATGCTCTATCGGCACATAATATTCGTAGAATATCCTGTGGATGTTATATAATATCTTGGGTACATAGTACGATTGTTAAATGTGAGATATTCCTAGAATATCATTTTTATTGTCCTTAGAATATTATTTTAATGTGCGTAGAATGTTATTTTAATGTTCGTAGAATATCGTTTTGATGTTCGTTTAAAATAAGAGGTGTAAGATTGTCATAATCTTAAAATAACAATTCTTCGATATAAAACATGCTGTGATACAAAAATTTCTCACTTGCTATAATAACGTTCTACGAACATTATAAGAATCTGCGGACATTAAATTGATATTCTATGAAGCCTAGAATATTATTTTAATATCAGTTTCATTATTTTAGGAATTTTCACTATATAGCTGACACTGATTTATTTGTTTGCTGTTCAAAAATTAACGGTCGGATGAAAATATTGGAAAAAACAATATTATTGTTTTTGTTTCATAAGTTTGACTTCCCACATATTTACAAACATTGCCTTTTCTTGCTAAATTAAAAATAAGCGTTTCATTCTTCAATTTCATGTCTTCGCGCGTATTCCACCGCCCTCGCTTTTCTCCTTCCGATGCAGCATTTATAAAAATATATTCAAAATAATAACCTTCTGATTTTGGCGAAATACCGACGACCAAAGTGTTCTTTTTAGATCACTCTAACGAAATAATAACGCTTTTATAACCGCACGGTACGTGGACATAAAAGTACATTGCAATCTGAAAATCAGCCCTGTTAAAGATGAAGTATTAAAACATATAATAACGTGAGAACACGTAAACAAACTTATATGTCGCAATCCGTTTAGTGTTTTTACATTAAACGCATCATGCTTTTGTACGTTTTAATGCAAAAAAGTGCTATTATTTCGTTACGGTGAATTAGCTGACACTGCATATGATCTTTCTAACCTCGAAGCGTTATCAAAAAACAAAATATAAGCAAACATTGTTTTCGTTTGGTATTTACATCCATTTTTCTGACCTTCGGATGTAAATAAACAATATTAGTGTTTTTGTTCCATTAATTTGACCTACATATTTTTATAAATATTATTTTTTAAGTGTTCAATGTGAACAATTCTTCAATTCCACTTAGAACTCTTGTTTTTCTTAGTGATACGTTAGTCTTAATTAAAACTTATTCGGTGGCGATTCTAGTTTGAAAGTTTATCCAGATCGAAATCAATGGACGCTCGGATTCGTATTCTTGAATTTGCAGAAAACGGTGCTTGATTTACGGTCGTTTGATGGGTTTATTGTGAGGCGCAATCGGTTTGCTCAAAACATAATTCCATTGTTCCGAGTCGTCAGTTTTATAACAAAACAATAATCAGTCTTAGATAAGCTGTATTCAGAGAAAATAGTAATCGGTAAATTTGACGTAAGACTGCAGATAACTTGGGAGTTTATTTCTCGGCTGATGTTTCGTCGGTATAACCGGTTTTCAATCTGTGTTAGATTTTGCATTGATAAGGTTTAATGAAGCATCGAAATTGCGATTTAATGTTGACGACTTTTCCTAGGATAAATCAAGAAAATTATTGTATTTGTGATTGGGTTAAAGTGTTGATTATATGGGACTGAAGAATGAAACGGTTTTTCAAATTGAGCATATAAACGAATAATGTTTGCAATTTTTGTTAATAAATATTTTTAATTTTAATTTTAATAATTAATTATTTTAATTTTATTTGTTAGTTAATTCTCACTAAAAAATGAAACGTTTTTTTTTACTTTGACAATAAACAATAATGTTTGTACATATTTGGATGGTCATATTTATGAAACAAAAACAATAATATTGTTTATTTACACCCGAAGGTCATAGAAAAGGATATAAATATAAAAGAAAAGCAAAATTTGTTTGCATTTTGTACTATAAAAACGTTTCATTTTTTGTTTTCAGTACCATAAATTTCTGTCATAGTTAGAATACATATCGAATTCGATTTGATTCTAAACTATTTTGCGTTTAGTTTTCGATTGTTGCGAATTTCGTATTTAACGTGCATTTATTCATAAAAGCGTGGTGTAGTAAATTTGATAGCGCACCGAACGTGGCTATGCATTATTCTGTTTAATGCAATTTTGAGAATACCAAAATGGCAGTTATTTTAAGAATCCGAAACTTTATATTTTCTTATCGGGGTGGGGGAATATTTCGGATGCGTATCGCATACTTAGCGTTAATTAAGAGCATGCGTATGTTCCGCTTTAAAGTTTTCGCAGACAAAAATCGCTTTTGCCTGTATACGCGTGGAAAAAAATAATTTCCATCGTAGCAAAAATATTATTATTTTTTAATATATATTATTGAAACTATATCAGCGGATGTTAATTTTATGACCATCTGACATTATGACATTTTGCCGTATCAATAGCCTGTGATATTAAATCACGGTTTTAATGACGTAGATGTTAAAAGGTGAAGTTAAAAACAAATTCGACTATATTTTAATAGCGCGGGTGATATTAAATTCAAACTATATCACACGTTGTTGGTTTAACAACGCGTACGCTTTAAGCGGTATCCGATCGTAATAGAAGGACTTTAGTGTTTCGTTCGTTGACAGTTTTTCACGTAATATTCTAACCTAAAATTGTCAGTACGTTGACTCTCCGTAACATTAAGGTTAAGTAATAGGTTCGATGAAGATGACGATGTCGTACTAACAAAGCATTGACGTAAAAACGGCATTATTAAAATCTATTATTATATATCGAGTGAAAATATTGAACGAAAAATTGAGAGCTTTTGATTTGATGGCATTTTTAAGACCCCTTCTTAAGATAATAAGCAATGAAAAGACGTTTGGGTTATTAAAAAAAGGTTCAGGCAGAAATAATTTGTATATGCGACATATATGTTGGTTTTACATGGTATATTATATATATATATATATATATCACATATGTGGGACATATATGTTCACATATATGCCATGTATGTAACACACGCAACATATCCCAGATAAAATTTATATATGGGATATATATGTGTGCCACATATGTTGCTTATACGTCGCATATATGCGACATATATGTCGCCATATATGTAATATGTACACAACATATCCCAGGTAAAAATTTATGTATGGGACACATATATTTCCCATATACGTTGTATGGTACACATATGTTTCTCATATATGCCCCATATGTATTGATTTTTACATGGGCATATATATTGCCGTAAACTTTTGGACCAATGAAATGTTTTAAAGTGACGAAGATGGAGTTGTCATTGAAGATGATAGCGAAATACTTGAATAATAGTTTTAAGTGCAAATGGCAAACTATATATTTTATGAATTACGACAATAAAACAGGAACGATTCGGCAAATGGCTAATGACATTTTATCATAATTAACCTACTTATTTGCAAATTGCTTGATTATAACATTTCAAAGCGTTAAACGTCAGTGTCCTTTTCAGACCTTCATTATTCTTCAAAAATACTTTCTCGTTCTGATTAATACTTCTGTAGGACGATTTTATTAAAATTGATTTGATACTTATAATCAAGTCGAATGATTTCCTTGTAACTTTTTAATAAGCTGCCAATAATTTTATTATTATTCGTCATTAATTTTAATAACAAGTCACGTGATTTTGATGCAATTACACAACATTTTCTGTTTGCCTTGTGTTCGATGAACTAAAATCAAACGGTTTCCAATCTGTAACATCGACAGTTATCGACTCGTTGTATATTTGAACTATCCAACAGTTAGTTTTAATAGTTAATCGTTTGTTAGCTTTTCGAGATAATTATTTTTAATATATGAATAACGATAATTCGAAGTTAAAAAGCATTTATGCATGATCAATACACGCGCCTATTGATTTCATTTAACGTTTATTTCGTATAATTTAATTTGCGAATAAATTCGGGAAAATTACATTCATTAGTCTTTATATATTTTATTACATTTTGTTATTAACATTTTTTACGGCAAGAATTTGCTTTAACTTGAAAAATGAGTTTATTCAATGTAACTCAACAAGTTTAATCTAATAAATGAATGAAATAAAAGCAGTTAATTAAATGAATCTATTTAAATAATAAAAAATAAAATCAAAATTGAATTATTACGACACAAGTAATCTGATATTTCTCTAAATCTTAATAATCGTTAGCTTATTGCTGATTTCGGTATTCATTAATCATTAGTACACCCTATCATCACATAATACTCGTGGAATATTTTACGAATATTATTTTAATATTAAAATAATATTCCTGGATTATTGTATAATATCCTAGGTACACACTACGAATTATTTTAATGTTCATATAATATAAAAGATACAGTCATAGTCAAAATGAAAAATAGATGGAAATATTCTTTCTGAATATATTTCTGAATACATATATAGTCATATATGGCCATATAAGTTATTTCTTAATCCATAAATGGTTATATATGTATTAAGAAAAATATATATGTTTCATTTTTACTAGGGAAATTGTTTAAATTGTTTTTATATAAAAAGATTCATTTGAAATAGATTATCTTTTTCAATGACAACTAACTTTATTATATAATAAGGACAATTGACCATTTAAATTTTTTCTCAGTTTATAGGTTATAAATACATTGTGAAGTATAATTTTATTATATAAAATATTCAGTCAGAAAAATTTATATGATTGATTTATAGCTGGAATAACTATGGTTTATAGACACTTCAACAACAATATAGTTCTTTTACTGTGGTATTTAACGAAAGAAAAACAAAAAAAAAGTATATACACATAAAATAGAGAAAGATGGAGTTGGAACTTTATCTTTCTCTATTTTATTTTTATTTTGAAAATACTGAACGATTTTCTTTTTTAACAAAATACAACATACGTGCAAAATATAATGTTTTAAAAATATACTGTTGGTTTATATGGGACATATATGGCAAACATATATGTCCCATATATGTCCCAAGCATAACAAGTGTGCCCCATATATGCCACATACGTATAAACATAGCTCTCTGTCAATTTAAATATCAAAAAGCATAAAGTTCGTTGAAATTAATTTTACGTTGAAAACGTTTCATACGTCAGTCCCATTAATTTTTGCAAAAGTACAAACTTAAAACAAAGTACAACATCCTCGTTATTTCAAATTGTGAATTCAAACTAATTACCGCGGGGAGGGTTTTAGCGTTTCGTCTAAAACATACTCGTGTTTCCAGTCATCGGATTGGAGAGCGGCACGACTCAGCTTTTGCACTTGATATAAATGATTAATCCGTTTGCATTCATAATTTTCGCGAAATTTTGTTTATTCTGTATAATGAGCGAGTAATTTGATTTGAAATTCGTACTTTCCGCGTAGTAAAGCGTATTATCTACTTTATTATAGATGAACTTGTTTTGTCGATTATCCAGGATGTGATCAAAGTTTTTAGCGCAGGCCATTTTTCTCAATGAATAATGAGTTTTTCTCGAAGAAAACTTCATTTACATTCTTCGAGAATATTGACTCTTTAACGAGATTTAATCTTCTTTTTTTTCTTCTCGTCCAATTGAAATGCTTAATCTGCAATTTAATTCGTTGAAATTATTAATCTTACGTTGTAGCGCGCGCTGCTCGTTCCAAATGTGATGATTTTTATTGGTCGAATTTTTTTTTTTTTTTAAATTTTGCAGTTCGATTTGATGTGTGACACTTGGCGATGTTATGTCACGCGCCATTTTATGTCGTCGTTGGGAATGCGAGATTTGTTTAAAATAATTAATTGAAACGTGGAAGTGGAATTTTCTCGATAATTAAAAGCAAGATATTTTCATTTATATCGACAAATATTTTTTCAACCTTATGTATATATTTTTTTTTTCATTTTTCGTACAATAATCTAGGCGCAACGGAAATGTTGAAGCTTTAGGTTTGCATCGTGTAAATATTAACAATTATTTTTCAATTTCAATTATTTTGCACAGTTTTAATGTTTACTTTATATATTTTGTTAATTTAATAATTGTTTATGTTTATCGAATAATGTATACAACGAGATACAGAGAATGTTGTAATACAAATTTACATGAAATTTTAGTAATTTAATTAGAGAATTTGTAATATATAATTTGAGACAAAAATTCCAATATTTATATTATGATTGGTATAAAAGTACCTGCCAAGGAAATTGAATAATTTAAATCGCATTTACCATACCTAGCAAAATGAATGAGTTAATTTTCCCATAATAATTAGGAGTCGAACCCCAGAAGACAATTTATGAACACACTTGTGATAAAATATGAAAGAAATGCTAAAGTGAAGTATAGATTTATCGGATTAAATACTTTATTTTAGAATTTCTTTCATATTTCATCATAAGTGTGTTCATAAATTGTTCTCTGAAGTTCGACTCGTATTTATTATGGGGAAATCAAATTATTTATTCTTCTATATCCATTATATCATGGAAACAATGTGAAGTGAAGCTACATACGTTGTAATTTGCACATTCGAACATCAAGTAATACTCGGTTGAATTATTGCTTGCCAATATATCACTCGTCGCTATTCTTGACTCACTTTTTATATTCAACTTATTAAGATCATGAGGCATATGATGCAGTTTATAATTCACAAATCATTTTTACAATTTCTTATTATCCCATGTAATACGTGTCATAATAAATATGCGACATATATGTTTGTTATATAGTCCGTATATATGTCCCATTTATGTTGCATATGTGCCCCATATATGCCGCGTATACATCTCATTTTTTTCCCCCATTTGTGTCGTATATATATCTCATATATTCCTTATATATGTCCCATATATGCTGCGAATACTTCTCATATATGTCCCATTTGTGTCGCGTATATATCCCATATATTCCGTATATATGTCCCATATATGTCCCATTTGTGTCGCGGATATATCCCATATATTCCGTATATATGTCCCATATATTCATAAATTTATAAGAATAAAGCGAAAATTCATATTTTCGTTTTTGATGAATATATTTTAGAAGTTTTGATTGTACTTTTTCGTCCGTTATGTCCTTATAATACACAAAAAAAAGATTACAATTTTGTCAAACATTCATCTCTCAGTCTACCAAGCAAAGAAATTTTTTTTCGTTAATATCTCATTTTTGTTGCTTTTACACGAATGTTCACTTTTATACAAAATAAAACACATTTCAGACATTTTTTTTTTTTTTAGTTAACAGATGACTATTCTATTTTGTATCAGTAATGTTTAAAATATAACAACATAATTACAAGTTGATTATTAATGTGAAAAAATAATTAAAAATTTACACGAAACAAAGCAGTGCATCAGTGCGGAACGCGGGAGAAAAGACAGTTCTCTTTTAATTCGGTTAAAACACGGATGACTGATATTTCATGAAACCACAGAGATGGATTTTTCAGACAGTCAAAGAGTGTATCTAGAAGCGATTATCTCTGAGGTGTGATTTGTACCTTAAAATTTGGTTATTGTCAATCCAATAACTGTCTTGTGGTTTTCGATGTTTTGCATCGCATTGAACGCTCCCTATAATACACCCGGTAAATCTTTTGCGAGAGCGAATAACGAATTGCGCGAATGATTTGATTATAGCTTTAGTTTTGTAATTTATGAACAATGCATTCTATGATAAAGTAAAAAAGGGAAATGTTGTATGCGGGGTATTTGAAAAGTCTGGTAACGATCAGGTTATGAGAGATTGGTTTTTTTGGTATTTTTAGTAAAACTATTCAGTAGCATCATTGTTGATTTCTTTGTCTCATATATGTTAATATATATGTGACCATATATGTTATACCACGCCACAATCAATGTATATAGGTATTTCGCATATATGGGGAGTATATGGGTAATATATGTCGTATATATGGCGAGTATATAGGGAATATATGTCGCATATATGTCGCATATACAAATTTTTTATGCTTTAACAATTCTCTTAATCCATATATGGTCATATATGTTTGTTAAAATTAAAGTATTTGAGGATTTCAATTATTATACATCACAGTGTTTCGTTTCATATTATCCAATAAATGCAAATAGTATCCGGATTATTGTTAAGGATATCGATAGGCAAACGTATATTCTTATACGAATGAATCTAAATGAATTGGAAGTTATGAATTTTGTGAGTACTTCAGAATGTTAATCAGTGCTTTCTGATAATTTAATCAAGTTTAATTGCATTTATCAATCAACAATCAATTTATCGTAAATTTAAATCACGTTGAATTATTAAGTACGAATTGGATTAAATTTCATGCGGAATAATTATTTGATGGAACTGCGGAATGAAACGTTTTTCATTTTGACTATATACAAAAAATCAATATTTGGAAGGACACATTAAAAGAACAAAAACAATAATATTGTTTGTTACATCCAAAGGTCATAAAAGTGGACGTAAATAAATAACAAAAACAAAGTTTGTTTACATTTTGTATGTTGAAAACGTTTAATTTTTCAGTCTTATGATTACTTGATACAAGTCGACCCTTCCCTTTGATGAAATGATAGGAGCTGCTTTTTTTTCATTAGGGATTTGACTCTGAAAATATGTATATACTTAATTATCTAGTTACCGTTGTTTGCATATCATTACTTTGCTCCCCGATGCCGTGTATAATTTTCAACTTGCGTGTCTCGAAATATCTTTGCAGAAGAATTATTTGTCGGATGGTGTATTTGCAAAAAAAAAAGAAAAAAATTGTTAGACTGATGAGATGTAACATAAGCAGGTTGCTCGTCCGAGATAAACGGGTAAATTTACAATTTTGTTTATATAATATGAAATGTTATTACGAGCTTTAAACACGAGTTTGAGTAACAGCTGGCTGGTGCAACACGCGTACTATTTGTACGTTACATCTTATCGCCCTCTTAGCATTCATTTATGCACGATGATAATTACAAGTTGAGATCTCTTAACGTGTAAGCATTTGCCGTGCGATATTTCGTAAAACAGTAGGCAAACCAGAAATTTTTAAAATAGTATCGATAACGTCAAAAGATATTTCCGCGTAAAAATTTTTGCACGTCAAGTTTTCGCATTGTATGATAACTAATTTGAAAAAGAAAAGAGAATTAATAGAGGAATCAATAAATCTTTGATATTCAATGTAATTAAAAAAAACGTTTCCAAAGTTAAAAACATAAACAAGTTTGTTTTTGTTTTCTATTTACATCCATTTTTATGTCCTTTGGATGTAAATAAACAATATTATCGTTTTTGTTTCGTTAATTTGACCTTCTAAATATTTATAAACATTGATATTTATTACTTATACTTAGAAAAGAATCCAGTAATTCTAACTGTTGAATTTTTGAGTATCTTTAATAATAGAAATTTAAGCTTAGTTCTAGTTTATATTTAGAACTAATGAGAATTGTTTTGTAAGATCTCCAGAAAATCAAAGTAAATCATAAAATTAAGATCCTATAACTTATTGCAATATAGTTTACGTAATTAGAACGCATATAATTCTATGAAATAACTGTGCTTTGTTTATTATAATTTCAATTTACTGTAGCCACAATTACATATCAGGAGTTGACTCCAAAACCAACTTCTAACGTCGAGTCGTAGTGAAAATAATTCCAGTAACTCCACTTTACAGTTGCTGCATTCATATTTTCATTTGTTATAATTGTTTGCGTCTCAACTGTTGGATAAACTACAAATTTTTCGCAGTATAGAGACACAAGTGAACTTTGTTTTCGTTTTGTATTTACATCCATTTTTAAGCCCTCGGGTTGTAAACAAACAATATTATTGTTTTTATTTCGTTAATTTAACCTTCTAGGTGTTTACAAACATTGATTTTTTGTATGCTCAATTTGAAAAACGTTTCATTCTTCAGTTCCATGCTTGTCTCACCATTCAATGGTGCGATGAAATTTAAAAATAAAATGCTAAATAGATCGCGAAGTTGCGCCAACTTATATTACGTGCATTATATAAGTTTTTATTAATTAATGAGGATAATTAGTGTAGGAGAATTGGCAAAGTATTGGAAAACTTGTCTTGTATGGAGATGTGGATATTTTCTCTCAGCTGTTTCTTACGTCCGTCATACTTGAAGGATGTTTTAATTTTTGTAACTTCTAGTTTATAAATAGGAATTACAACTTATAAGCTGAGTTTGTTGTTGTCGACATTCTTTCTTCTTAGACTTTCAAATGGCTTTTCAATTCACATTCTTTCTTGTATTTATATCATAAATGAGGGGGTCTGGTTTTAAAATTTAAAAAAAAAGATTTTTTGAAAAATATCTAAATAGTTGATGGAACTATTTCCAAAAGATAGCTTTCTGAGGAGAGTTGCAATACGCAAAAACTAATTTAAAACATTCTAAACTTGTTTAACTTTTAACGTACGTGGCGTTTTTCTTAAATTAATTTTTATTTTACAATATATTTAAAGAAATGTATTACTAAGGAGGTTATGTTCCTTCCGAGTTGGCCATCCAGTGACACTTCACCTTAATATATATACATTTAAAAATAAAAAAATCTTAAATTCATAATAAGCTACTTAAACATAATCTTTCTGAACACATACTTTATCGTGTGGGTTATAAGTAATTTGTTCACCTCTTAGCGGGGGATAGAATGGTGAATTTTCGATGTTACTCATAATCATATTAAATATCTTGTTTGAACTTTAATAATTAACGAAGCAAACTATCATATCTCACAAAAGGTTGTCTATTTTATTATGTCCAATAATGTTTACATTATCTTTTACGATGGAATAATTATTTTTCTGCGAAATCCGATACTGCAGTAAAGAATTGCTGAGTGTTGTTTATTTAGGGGTGCAAAGTATGGAACTGAAGAATGAAACGTTTTTGACAGTGAGTATATAAAATAAACAATGTTGTAGACATCTGGAAGGTCAAATTAACGAAATAGAAACAATAATATTGTTTTTTTATATCCGAAGGTCATAGAAATGGATGTAAATACATAACAAAAACAATGTTTGTTTACATTTTGTACTTTAAAAACATTTGTTTTTTAGTTCTACGTATAAAATACACTAATAAATTGAATATTATGCCATAATTTGTCAAATAAGTTTTATAATTTAATGTTATAATTAGAAGCATGGTCAATATGTGCTAAATTACGTGCTTTATATGTTGTTTCATTATGTATTGTTGAAATTTTAGTAATACATTATCAAATGCTTTAATACCTTATAATATTCATTTTATTAATTTATAATGAGAATCGATTATATTTTGATAAATATTCTATACAACTTAATTATGGCATTCTTGCGTGATTTATAAATTAAATAATAAAAAGTAAATTTTAATTTTTCTTTTTACTTTACATAATTAATTTTATAGCAATTAAATATAATTTTCTTTCAATCTGACAGGAAAAAAATATATTTTTACACAGTGTAAGAATTAACAATAAATAAATTAAAAACATCGCCTTGGATATAAAATTAAAGGGAATTTTTATGGAAGTAAAATGAAAAAAAAAGAGAAAAATTTTTAGATAAAGTCTTCCAAGACGTCAAGTGAAATGACGGAAAAATGTAACTGTAATTAAATACTAGTAAATAATTTTAGTTAAATGTTCATTAACGGCTTAAAGGCGAACAAGAAATCAACTGCAAGTTGCTCAAGTAAATAACAGAAATAAAGCTTAGATCGCAAATAAGTTTCGAGAATTTAAACTTCGATTGAATGCAAACAGTATATGCAAATTGTAACACTGAAATGTTGGAGTAAGAAGATTTTCGCTTAGTTTTTGTCATCAAACAATTAGATAGTAAAATAACGATTTAAAATTTGAAATTGTACATAATTCATAAACAATCATTTCATAATGCTTGTATTTTAATAGTATTATAAATAATATTGTTTATTTACATCCAAAGGTCATAAAATGGATGTAAATACAAAACAACAACGTTTGTTTACACTGTGTTATTTAAAAACTTTTCAGTTTTCAGTACCACGAAGTTGTTTCATAAAAGTTTCGAAATATTAACATTAAAATTGATCTCAATATATGCATTTCCGATGAATCTTTATCCATTATTATATATAGGGGCATATTTGGAGATTATCATGAAACCCCAAAAGGTGGGCCGAAGACGCCCTCGTTTAGAAATCCCATCCCCTTTGTTTAGAATCGAAGCAGATTGTAGATAAATAATCTAGATTAATAGAGGCTTTAGGAGCATAAAACGGGAACTTATGAATTCTAACTTTTTCATTGCGCGGGTTTATAAGGCTAAGAACAAACATATAATTATATAGGAGTAAATTATAAGTGATTTTTGAACGGAATTTAAAAGTTTTGAGCGATAGGTCTGAATAATGAAAAGTTTTAAAGTGCAAAACTGTAAGCAAACTTTGTCTTTGTATTGTATTTACATCCATCTTTATGACATTTGGATATAAACATACAATTCTATTGTTTTTGTTTCTTTAATTTGGCCTTCCAAATGTTTGCAAACATTACTTTTGCATATAATCAAAATTAAAAACCATTTTTTAATGGGGAAATTAAATCTAAAAAAATCAGTTATTTTGAATTTGCATGCTGTTTGTTGATTTGTTTGTTTTTTTGTTGGTTTTTCGTTTATTTTCATTTTTGATCACTGATTTGGCATGTCTTCAACAATTTCTGCTGGAATAGCGTATCAGAGTATAATAGTGTGACGTTCTAGGAATGTGCCAAAGGTGGGTTGCGAACTGCCGCCCAGGAATCATTATTACTCTGTAGTTTGTCATTTTCTATATAGTTTGTTTCTACTATGAGGCGAACATGCATCTAATGAGTTAGTACACTATAACTGTTCTCATTCAGAGTCTAATAAGACGGCATTCGTTAACGAATTTAAAGCTGGTTAAAAACTGATTTTATTTCAATTAGATTAGGTGAGGAATAATAGTGGCATGGCTATATCTAATTAGCAAGGAGTTTTATTTACGAACCATGCGTGGAACTGAAAAGTGAAACAGTTTCAAAACACAAAATGGTGAACAAACTTTGTTTTTGTTTTGTATGTATATCCATTTTTATGTCCTTTGGATGTAAACAAATAATATTATTGTTTTTATTTAATTATTTGACCTTCCTAATATTTACCAACAATGCTTTTTTCTTCAGTTCCACGAATCTTATATAATTTTTATAGGATTGGAAAATGAAACGTTTTCAAAGAAACAAAATGTAAACAAAGATTGTTTTGGTTTGATATTTATATCTTGATAAGGTACCATTGACGCATTAGCAGTGTACCAAACAAACGCTAAAGGTTATTCTCTGGTGATACGACTGACTGCTAATTAATAATGTATTAATGACGCGTTTATGACGGGCTAACAATGCGTCAACGATACACGCATTAGCTATTTTACGAAATATGAAATAAATTTTCATTATCTATGCAACACGAGTAAAGGCTTGATTTTTATACGTAGTCGCGTTAGTTAAGTTTACGCGGATCGTATTCTTTATTAACTTTTGAGTACTTTTAGTTGAGTTGAGTTGTTTAGTACCCTGTATAAGCAACTTTAGTTACCTGCAAAGTACTTAACAAAGGTATTTATATTAAAAATAACTACTAAACTTTAATTAGGTCTTCCTTAAGTTACTAATAACAAATTCAAAAAAGAAATTCCTCGTCTAAAAACATTTTTAAACTAGACGTTGTGACTTTAGTGGAATATTTAACCTTGAGGACCAAGCAAACATAGCTTATTTTTGAGACTTTTTTTTAAATATTATACAGTAATGATTTGACGGAAAAGGATTTTTTTATGTTAATAAACACTTTTTAAGAATCGCGGAAAAAATAGAGTATAAAACATCACAACTTGGTTTTTGTTCTAAGTTATAAATGTGGTTTTTTTAGCGTTTAGAAGAAGATCGGACGGAATTTTATGATCCTTTAACGAATCTTATTGGTTTAAACTGTTAAACTTTTTTATTTTTCAACTAACCTCACACATGTTCACTTAGTGTAACCGACTGCACACTCAAAACTTGGACCTTTAAAATACCTGGAAAATACTTTTAACGTGAAAATTATACCATTACTGTCAAGTTTTACAACTATTCCTTTTACTTTATAACCAATTAATGGAATAACTCGAGAAAAACCAGTAAATTTAATTCGATTAATGTTTGTTTTAAATAAATTCAAACTCATTTTATATTTTATTTTTCATGTTATATATTTTTGTCTATTTAAGGTTTTCGTTTGTTTTTCTTCATCATAAATTTCATAAAATTGAAGTTCAATTTTTCTTCGCGGGATTAAGATGTTTTCAAAATTCATTTTACGTTGTAAACTCAATTCGCCTTAACATTATTCTATTTCTTATGTATCCAAATTGAATTATCGGGAAACTGCTCAATTACGTAAAACGAGTTGTAATTTTTATACATATTCAAATATGCCGCCGAACCATCTTACTTCGGTTTATTAGATTATCCGCGAAATCATTGTTTCGCGAAATTTCATTTCATATATTTTCATAAGACGTAATGGGATACGTTGCAAAACAATATGAGGAACGACTTGGGATTTCTACATGTTTTCGCTGAAAAATATATTTCTGAAACGTAAAAGGAAATCAAACAAAAAGTAAATTTTATACTTTTAAACTTTAAGAATAAAATAACAAAATATTTTATTAATTTAAATTTAACACGAGTAACATTAATTGAAAATATTCAGTAATATGCATTGTCTAAGTTTTTTATTAAAACATTAATGGGGCACGTTTCCGTATTATGCATTTTATGTTGATTTACATGCGACTACTTTATTGAATGTTCCGCTATAAAAATAGATTGAAACAAAAATTCGGTAACGCGGCATTTTTGGCCGTTTGAGTTCGGTATTTGAAAAATTTGATAAGGTACAGGAAATTGACTATAGATACCGAGGTAAATTCAAATGGAGCAGCGTGTAATCTGTATGAAATTACGAAGCATTGAATTAAAGAAGATGCTAGATTAAATTATTTTGCACGCGAAATTATTGGAAAGTGTAGTCATTTTATTCAGTTTTTTAGCATCTCATAAAACACATAACAGTCGCACTTGTTCCAATACATATATGAATTTTAATTAGTCCAAAAAGAGAGTTCACTTCCATTTACCATAGTCAAAATGAAAAACATATGTTCATGTATGTTTTAACAATTTCATATAAGAAAATAAAAAAAAAAAACATATATAGATATATATGTATATTCTTATTAATGAATATATGGTCATATATGGTCGATGTATGGCAATAGTTGATATGATATTTTACCCATATATGCTTTCAATAATGTCCATATATTGAAGCCAATTATTACCATATATGAACTATAAATAGTACATTGCCATATATAAATTAAGAAACAACATATAATGCTACTGTTACTCGAGTTAGTATGGTTTAATTGTATAGTAATTTTTTCCCTTTATACAAGTTATTTGTTTTATTGAATGTTATAAAATGGTGCAAGTCTTATCAAGAAACCACAAGGCAATTGAATGACGAGATTTGGAACAGTACATTTATGTGCGAATTGTGTTGGTTTGCTTTACATTCATGCTTAAATGGAAAACTCTTCGTTTCCAAACAAACGTGACTCGCCGCAGAAACTAGCTTATTTGGTCACATCCCGTCCCGAATCGCAGTCATATTGAAATTTCTTTATTTCCGACAATGGCGCATGAAACTTCCAAGCCGAGAACGTAAAATTCGTTTGAGTTACAATATGTGTCGTATAACGGTGTAATGCGAACATTTAAATTATTACATACGACTGAGTATATTGTTCGTATATTGTTCGTATGTGGCTTGTATTGGTAGCATACAATAGAACAAAATAAAATTATTATCGGAGTATTATTTTTTTTATGCATCTACCCTTTTATGTGGCGTAAAGATACGAAATAAGAAGAAGAAAAAAAGCATATTTAAAATCATAAAAATATCGACGGTTTAAAATCATAAAAATGACGTTGGCTATCTTTTAAATATTCTGGAGATCTCGATAATTTAACTAAATTTAACAAAATTTAAGTTTTTTAAGGTGAAATGTCGAAGGATGGCCAACTTAGAGTGCACATAACCTCTTTAATAATGAATCTCTAGTAAAAATGAAACATATATGGACATATGTGGTTGTTCTTATATCTTATATGGACATATATGGTTGATATATGTTTATAATTTCTTGAATTGATGTTTATTTCATGATATATTTAAAGATATTTATTGTTAAGGAGGTTATGTTCATTCTGAGTTGCCATCCAATGACATGTCACCTTAAGACGTTTAAAAGTATTTATTTTATTTAATTTCAAATTAAACATTAAAACATAACAATTATTAACACTCGAGTGTAAGTAATTATAAAATTATTTTTCCAACAAAAAGTGTAAAAGAAAGAATAAAGGACGTAAAAATGGTAATATAATGTCATGTCGGACAATTCTCGTTGATGAAGTCCGGCATTTAATTCCAATACCATGAGACTTAATAGTCCCTAGGAGAACATCTCTAAACATCTCTTCGAATCAACTTTTGTGCGAATGCTTTGGACACGCACGATCTCCTGTTACTAAGCAGTTTAGTAATTTCGAATGTATGCTCATAAAAGTTTACAAGATAAAGTATTATTAAGGATGAATACGTGCTTTGTGAGTAAGGATTAGTTCGAACAAAACGTTTTCTAAAAATTAGGAAAATAACGCGAAAAGTTGAGGCAATAAAACATTTTTATATTTGTTTAAAGTAAGTAAAAAGTAAAGTGAAAAAATGTGTGTATACACTGAGAAAAAAGATATATCACAAATGACTATTTTTTGTATCAATTTGAGGATATATTGGAAAAATAATTATTTCCACTGTTAATAATAGTAAAATTTAAAAGTCATTTAGTAAATATTAGTATAAAAGTAGTACAAATTGCTTTGATAATTATCGTTTTTACTATTTTTAATAGTAACATTTTTCACTCTTCAGAGGTATCCCCAAATTGATATAAATTATTTTCAATTTTACTATTACTTTTTTCTCAATGTAACACATATATATAAATATCTATTAAAATTCCTAAACATTCTTAATTTACTCAGTAATATGATTTAAATTATTAATAAATGTTAATATCAATTTTTTTTACTATATTACTGATGAGTTAAGGGAAATCAAGGATAATATAAAGTCACTCGATGGGATATTGAATACGCTTTTAAGAAACAAAAGTGTCGAATAGCTGAGAAGTTGCTAATCTAGATAATTCCGTAACTAACAGCCAATAAACCGGACCTCGTCTTTCTTAACTGCGATAGGAACTAATAACATTTATGTTACCCAGTATTCGATTTCAGTAGACAAGGATGAACTATCAAGATCTCCTTTTCAAATTGTGCAAGAAGTATAAGGGTTACATTGTGCAACGTGTTGTTCTAATTACCGGCGCAGTGGAAAGAGGATTAAATCGAATTTCCATCTCAAATTGCAAAATGTGCCCGCTCGTAAGATTGTTTCAAAACTCTCGATGAATCGGATGAAAAAGATTTATAGATTTCTTTACGTTGAACTATTTCAATCCAAAGATTGTTTACCGTTATCATCAGAGAGATTCCGTTTGGCTTATTATAATAGTACTCAGAATATTATTTTATCAAAAGAAAAGAATATTCATTATTATTCCCCAGTAAAAATTGCAAAACTGCAAAGTAATGCAGAACTTTGCTAAATAATATATAAGAAAATAAAAAATTTATATATGAACACATATATGGACATATATATTTTTTTCTTAATTCATATATGGCAATGTATCACATATACTATACTGTTTTTTTTAAGTAACTATTTCATAATTATATTTGCTGTGCATTCAGTAAAATTTTATTTAAATCACATGAAATTTGTGAATTTGTGGAACATACAATGATGTCTTTTAAACAAGACAATTTAATATATAAAATTATAGTTTTGCAACACGTTATATCTTAAGTGGTTTTATGTATATAGAATTTCTAGTCCTCGAGGGTGTAGCTTTATAATTTAGTGAAATGTATCAGTCAGTGTCAGAATAAAGTATCGATTTGCTTAACGAAGATATGTAAATACAAGTAGTATTATAATTTACGATACATATCGAAATTAGATAAGCGTATTATTATTTAAATAAAATATACCTTCTTAGTAAAGGATCGTTTACTATAAATATTTATAATTAAATCTTTTATAAAATGCTTCCTTTGAAAGCATCGCGCAAAACATTTTGTTTGTGATATCTTAATAAAATTGATAATAAAAGTTATAGGGAATTTACTATTTCTTTGACACTTGCCAAGTAATAAGCCTAGTAAAAATGAAACATATATGGTTCATATACGTTTTTATGACGTCATATAAAATAATAAAAATTTTCATGTATGGACAAATATATTTTTTCTTGTTCCATATTCAAAATTTAATTTGTCCGGATTTTGATGACTGTATATATATCAGTTTTATTAGGTTGTTTTTACCTCGGTGTTTACATACAGTATACTAATTTTTCCACCAACTCTCTTCTAAAAGTATAGTAACTTTTAACGTAAATTTCTTCCCAGTTTATATCGTGTATCGGTGATTTGACATCGCAGATGCTTAATCGAACAATCTCTGTTTCCTGGTGTAACGTCATCGTTCAAAATAATGACTTTTTAGTTGAACGAAGCGATTTATTAAGAGCGCAATAATAATATTTCTTTTTACAGCGAGGCAAGTCTTAATGTGGCACATCATCCAAACTTCCTCCGAGGTAATCGTTGTTGCTTTCGCGAGTTCAAAGGTTTTTCTTGAAATATAGCGCGCTACTCTTCGGTGAAAAGTATTTTGCGAAAAAAAATAAAAAAAAAAATAAGACCTAAGTGTAATAAAAGGTACGCGTACGCGACCAAAGGGGTCAACATATGATCGCGGGGTCATTTTCTCTCAGCCGAAAAAGGGAGTCGAACGGAAAAGGCGAACGCTCCGTAAGGGATGATACGAAACGTTTTCAAAAAATAAAATGTAAACATATTTTATTATTATTTTGTATTTACATCCATCCTTATGTCCTTTGGATGTAAACAAACAATATTATTGTTTTCGCCTCGTCAACGTGACCTTCCAAATGTTTACAAGCATTGTTTTTTCAACGTGTTCCATTTTAAAAACGTTTCGTTCTTCGGTTCCATCCGAAAGGGATATATTTAATTATTATTTTGTATTTACATCCATCCTTATGTCCTTTGGATGTAAACAAACAATATTATTGTTTTCGCCTCATTAATGTGACCTTTCAAATATTTACAAGCATTGTTTTTTCGACGTGTTCCATTTTAAAAACGTTTCTTTCTTCGGTTCCATCCAAAAGGGACCTTTCTTCTTTCTCCTCGTCGACGAGACGGTCCGAGTGGCCGCCCCGATTCTTTGCCACTTTTATGCCCTTTAATATTTGACGATGAATTGTGCGGCACGCGGACTAACTGGGAGCATTGTTGTTGCCGTAATAATAAAAACTTATTTTCACAACCGAGATTGCGTTACGGGAATTAATCTTACAGAAGGATGAGCGGTTTACGCCGCGTCGTAAAAATGACTCTTCGGTTTAATATGTCCGCCGCTAAACGCGGGGCTAACCCTCGTAAAATATTTCCATAAAATTGACGCTGGACATTTTAATTTTACGCCACGCGAACAACCCCAGGAGGTGGGGGGGGGGGGGGGT